>CAKNWT010056236.1:0-10206 GCA_932066315.1 Andricus coriarius | reverse complement strand
TTTTTTTTTAATTTCAAGAATGATTGCAGGATATACTTTCAATAATAAATCTTCCAATCTATTATTTATTTAAGTCCTAGACAAAATATATATATACACATAGATCTAAAAATTGCCAAAATTATAATTTTTGGAAAAAAAACTCTTTCAATTTCATTGTAAATATTCATAATTTTAGTCAAAAATAATAATTAATGGATTTTCAAAACTGCATTTAGTACATTTTCTTTCATGCCGAGGACTGCAGCACCTTATAGAATCTATAGAATGCTGTAGTAATCGGCATCAACAATTTTATAAAAATTCTTTGTTTAGGAATAATATTTTGGGTGCCGAATACTGAACCAAGTCAACATTTACATATTCTCAATACGTTCTCCAACTTACTGATGTATGGCGTTAACGTTATTCAATTAAAAAATACTGCTTTATTATACCTGTCAAAATTCAGTATTCGGCAGTTGTGTCGATCATCGGAACAACAAGGGTGCAGGTTCACCTGTCGTCGGATTTTCTTCTTTTCAGAAATATTACGTAATATTTAACAAACTTTCGTACCTCTACATGTGACAAAAACATTTGTTTATATTATAAGCATAGGCTTGAAGTAATCTTTTGTGTCTGTCACCGTCCACGAGACTTTTTCTGCTGACTGGTACTCTAACCAAAATCTTAAGAATTTTACTCGATTGTAGCACTCTACAAGAACGGCCACAAAAAATGTTCTTTCCCTTAAAGTCACTTACTTTTCTCATCACAAAGCCATTTGCATTCGAGGCCACTATATCCACACACATAAAAAATTACATTTCTGCTGAGAACGAAGAACACAACAGATTACTATATGTAAAATACTGCGCAATCTGCCGACAACCCATCAATTGACGAAGACTGGCACATTTACCTTAAACATATAATAAATAAAGAAAGAAAAATGCAAGAATCTCTGACCAAGGTTCTCTTGGAAATTTAGCGCCCTTCTTTTTTTTTTTTTTTTTTTTTTTTTTTTTTTTTTTTTTTTTTTTTTTACTTTCTTGAAATTATACGAATAAAACCTTTCTGCGAATTAAAATTGAATCACGCGATACTTTCATAATTTCAGTTTTTTGAACTGGTCTGCATCTCATAACAATGGAAGGGTCATCCGTTTCGGGTAATTCGACACGCTCCCCAGTCTCCACTCGCGCTCCGGGGAGCCTGCCTCCTAAATTTCAAGAGGGTCCACGGGCTAGATCTCGAAAACACAGACTCAGCTAGTACTGAGAAGCACTGCATTTTTTTCTATTGTTCTTTTCGTCTTGTTTATAACTTCAAATATAAACATCTTTTCAAAAAGCGAGACTTACCAGCAAAAGAGACCCATACGTGGATGAGGTATGCGAAAAATTAGACAAAAATATTCAACCGTGCGGCCGGAAACTGCCTTACAATTTTATAATGCGGGAAAGGCCCCTTAATGCGGACTCGACTACATCGAGTGGCAAACTGAGATCTCCAGCGTCGCACGTTCAATGAAGAATACTGCGTGCGTACGCTGGAGGTAGGTCGGTGTCTGGCCATAACGGCGTCGACCACTGCGTACCCGGAACGGTGCCGCGAGCGTTCAGTGGTATTAGCCGCTCTGTCCAGACATAGCATGCCTAGACCAGTGGTCGAGAGTATACTGATAGACTAATTTTCATTCATTATTTTAGTTACCCACTTTGAAAAATGAGGCAAAGGGGAAACAAAATGAAATATCGTTTTCAGACGATAATATTCTAAACAGTATAATCGGCAGCAGGGCAGCACGACATTGGCAATCGAATTGGAGCTGACAACAGCATTCAATAATTGTCAAGTGATGGCTGCCAGTATTAGGCTAGCTTCGGCTGCCAAATGCAGACTAGAGTTATCATTTCGAAAACCAAACGATATTGGCAGCCGAACTTTGGCAATATTTTAGCTGACGATGGGTCAATGCTGGGCTGTTTATAAATTTGCACTTGGAGTTCTAATAATTACAGCCTTGAAATTAGCAAAATGATGGCTATTAATCTGAAAATAAAACCTTTGGGGTTTTTTTAAACAATATTTAGCAATAAAATATTTAACAATAGAAAACGTTCGAGACATTGAATGTTTTTCTTTATGAAAGATTTTTGATATAATTATGGTATTTGGAAAATCTTTAAGAATTACATTTTTCACTTAAAATTCAAACTATGTGTAGTGTGTTGTTCTTATATGAATTCGGCGAGATAGACATTTTGGTGACGTTTACTTGCAACACAATTAAGAAAAACGGCCGATATCTTATGAATTGTTTAGCTTTTAAAAAAAAAATTGTAATTTACAAAAAACACATATATCAAGTTTCTTAACAATTCTAATCTGATCCAGATGTAGCAATGGTACTATATTATAACTTTTTGACCTCAACATTGTTTTTAAAACTTTCCTATTTAGAGCTATTTGTATACACGAAAAATGTTATAATTAATTTAGTAACGTACATTTCTTCTTCAACTTAATTTCCTATGGTATTTACCCATATTATTTTTCCTAATCTGACTCGTAAAATGTCATTGCTTTTGATTTGGTTTAAATTTATTATTATTAAAATAGAGATGGGAAACAAGAAACGGCCTGACAATAGTAGCTTTAAATATCAAAGAAGGGAATGAAAAAGCAGAGGTATTCGAAGCACTTGAGAACAATTTAGGGGTAAGGGTAAAAGTAAACAGAGTAAGTAGCTTTATATTAAAATTACGAGAGGTTACTAGAGAAAAACAAAAAGGCAGGGCAAGTGGAAGAATCAATACGGGAGACGGGACGAATTTAGAAGAAAAGGAAATAGGAAAGGAAGGTTAAAATAAACAGGAAATGGCAAAGAATAGTGACAATATACAATGGGAAATGAATGAAAGAAGTGATACAAGATGTACAGAATGGCGAAAGCAAGCAACGCATGTATACTTAACAGAAAAAAGAAAGGAAACGATGAGGGCAATTTCACATATGAGAGAAGCAACGCGTCAACAGGCACAGATTATGTAGTCTCTAATATCAAGGAACGGGGGAGTACAAGAATAATGAAAATAGAAACTTGGCTAGAATCAGATCAAGGAATGTAAGAAAAATAACAGGGAGGAGTTGATAATTCCACAGTAGCTGCCGTTAAGAGGCACTGTATTCCTACTGAATAAATGCGACTCATCCAATCCAAGGAACTACAGAGTTAAAACTTGTCTGAACACGCTGCATACGATCTTTACAGCTCTCCTGAACGACAGAATTGTTCGAAGAATTGGACCTGTGTGGAGAGAAATGTATAAACAACGTGGCTAAAAAAAAGTGTAACAGGGTGCTCAGAGAACCTACTAATTGACAGGTGTGCCTGCAAAGACGTAGCAGTCCACCATTGCTGCCTGTCCAATGGTCTGGGTTGACTACTGGAAAGCTTTCGATTCAATCTTCGGTAGACTTATCATCTATTAGTTGGAAATCTGGAAGGATCACTTACACATAGTGAGATGCATAGCGAGACTGATGCCCCTTTAAAAAACTAGATTCACTATCTCATCTATAATTTATCGTGACATCACACATCTGCCACTATCTCTCGCACTACGCAATTCTCCTGGGTACCTCTGTGGTGACACAAATCATCGCGAGTATGAGGGGATTACACAGGAGAGATTGGTATGGACTTTGGTTTGGACAAGTGAGCCAGGATTAATTTGAAGCGAAAACGGATTACTAACGTTCCCGGGGACCCTGGGTTTATGGATATAAGTGTAATTTGACATCTTGATATTGAAGAGACATATACATACCTGGGTGAACCGCACTTAAAAATATGTTTTGCGTTAGCATTGTTGTTTTCAAGAGCAGGTGGGAAAAGCGTTCGTCTATCCTTGTAGAGCTCCGCATGCAAGTATAAAGCTGCATACTCTAACTGGTCGCCCGGTATCTTAGACACACCGTTTGAGACACCCCACCCAGATTCTATTAAAATTTTGGCACGGTTTTTACGCCTTGGTTGGGCGTTATTCCTTCGGGACCATCCCCGAACAATTTGCCCTGACTGCTTATTAATTATAATTAATAGTCAGGGAATTAATAGTCTGCAGAAACCCTTGGTACAGGGATCCTCTATCCGTAAATTGAAGACGCGTCCGGTGGCTTTGTCGGAGGCCCTTCGGTTTGATTCAAAAGGAACCGAAACCAAAATATATATGTGTTAGTGACTACATAACATATACATTTAGGCCGTAACATCAGTGAAGAAGTCTCTCTGAAGCACATACAAGCATCTCCTTCGAAAGATTTGGTCTTCCAATCTGTCGGCGTTGAACGACGTATCTGCGACTTTCATGCTTGCCGTCCCGATTCTACTCTACTAGTTTGGATCGTTCAATGCACAAAGACCGAGCTTACGGCCCTTGATATCGACACGCGTCAGATCATGCCGTCCTTGTATCGCTTCCTGTCCACAAGACATACGAGGGTTTTGCCGGCCTGCATTTTAATGAACTTATTTTTTACTCGAAAATATATTATCTTCCAAGGTTTGTTTTGTTCATTTACTTCGTAATAGAAGCTGACGATCCTTTCATTTAATTGTTCGAGTGTTAAAAATCGATCAGCCTTCACGAAGTGTTTGATAATTAATGAAACTTGAATCGTCCTCGAAGTTACTCTTAAGTATGTTTTGCATAATGTGAATGGTTATGAGGTCTATATGTTAAACGGATGTTAATTGGCTTAATGCAGACGGTTACGAAAGATCAGTTTCACTCGATTTTATTTGATCAGACTTTGTGCATTTTTTTTACAGTTCCAATTTCGCATGAAGACTTGTTGAAAATATTGTTTATATCTTTGCTGTGTACTAGGAAAATTTAGCATAGATAATTTGAACCAGAACATTTTTAAAAATCCAGAATTGTGTGCATCCCAAGATTGTCACCTATGAGACCTGCCAAAATAAAATAGACGTGCATTATTTCCGACGATGTGTTAAGAGGGCTATGTACTAGCGTGGGAACTCCGAGTTCAGTGTGCGAGAGAGACAGAAGTATGATAATCACGCCTCTGTGGGTGGAGTTTTGGACGTCAACAATAATTTGGTTTGACCAATGACAGCAGTGAGGCTTCAGATAGCTTAAAAAAAGCTAAAAAAGCTAAAAAAAAAAGGGTTCATTGTGATAGAAATTTTCCGGTCGCATGGGAAACCAAGCTGCAGGTCAATACCCCCAAAAGAATGCATACAGGCCCGGCGCAAGAATCATCTACTCTAGTCTCCCTCGTGCACCAAGGAAAACCAAAGAGAGTGAGGTAGTAAGCCAAATGATTCAAGATCAACTAGGATTGCAAATATGAACCAATTTTTTCCATCTTTGTTTGGATGTTATCGTGATAGTATAATGAAGGTAATGCAGCCTACTAAAATTCGATTAATTAATATTTGACCAAATTTTTATTTTTCTCAACCGACTCCAATTTAGTAACAATGGGAAGGTCTTGCGGGCTGTTGCTTTCTTCGCCGGACCCCCATGGCTAGCGAGCGGACGGTTTCTGGCCTGGCGCAACCTTCTCATAGTTTGAAGATTAGATTGTTATTAACAATTGTTATTGAATCGAATGGTCACCAACCGGGACGGTTCAACTGTCGAAAATCGAATAAGAGGTGGGGTGGAGAAATTAAAAGACCACTTTTAAGTTTACAAAGATATTGCACTGTCCTTCATGCACTGAATTTACAAGTGGCAAGATATTCAGCGAGCACAACACTCTTTCACCCTATCACATACACACGTCCTCCTGCCCATTTTTGGACTACTTGGTATTCGTAGATCCCGACCTCCTTCACCCTTCCTTGCATCATATAGGTGTTCTCCGAGCTCCTCTCCTCTTACCTACAAAGGTCTTCTGTCCTTCACCTCCTAACCTGACCATGGTATTCCTTGAAGGTCGGGATCACTTCACTATCCAATTTCAGGCTTACATCCAATCACAACGTCTCATCGACACAATAACAATAAGCCACCGCTTGATCACAACACCCCGTTTGGCACAACACCTCGTCGGGCACAACACGACCACCACACCACCGCCGTCCATGGCATGACCACCACAACACTGTCGGTCTCCACGCGACCACAACACCACCGCGCGCTCCGAAGACAGGAATACATCTTACCCGAAAAATGCCATCAGATTTTTCACTACAATTTTAAACCCCATACGGTCAAAAATGCGGGCAATAATAACGCTTTTCCTTAATTAAGTTCTATCTTTCACAGATACATTAGGTAATATATGAAGTCGATTATGATAATTTACACACTCAAAAAACACATGTAACAATTTAAATTAAGCGCGCCTTCTAGATTTTGGATCTTCGATTTTATACTATACTGAGCTGGCGTAAAAAACTTTGGAGTCGTAAAATTCGTAGATGAACTTTGAAGTTCATCACCTTGATCTTCATTAGCACTTAACAGCACCTGTTTCTCTTTTTCGTCACCTGTGATAATTGAAATTGATATTTATGAAACTTTTTGAATCATTTTAAACTCTTTTTTATCATTTGTTTTTTTGAATTATTTGTCATTTTTCACCAGTATCTTTTGAGACGGCCTTATCTTCAAAATTCACAGAAATGACCGTGGACGTTAAAGCTTCTTCTATCGAGCAAGATGAAATAAAATTGGATTTCTGTAGTACATATAAAATACATTTAACAAAAAATCAAAGAACATATACCTAACCGAAACCTTAGACAGGGTGGCCGAAAACTTAATTTTCAAAATCTCCTGATTTCTCCTGACCATTACATTCAAATATCAGCATTTTAATCTTGTAAAATTTTTAACGTAGGATCTTTTATAAACGGAATAAAACGATATTTCAGATAAAAATTTTCAAATTTATTCATTTATTTATTTTTAACAAAAAAATTACTTTTCAACAAAATTTGTCAATTTTCAACAAAATGATTGTATTCCTAACAAAATAGTTGATTTTTCAACCTGAAAAAATGAATTCTTAACGAAAAAGTGTAATAGTTGAAATTTCAACCTAAAAAGATGAAATTAAAAAAAAAATGTTAACCAAAAAGACGAATTTTCAACAAATAGAGATTTTTCGGTCAAGCAAGCGAAATAAGTTCATCTAAATTGTTAAGCCTTTAAGCCAAAAGACGAATATTCTGTACAACGATGGAAATTTCAAGCAGAAAATATGAAATTTCAAGAAAAAAATTAATTTTAACTAAAATTTTTTTAAAAAGAATAGCTTAATTTTAAACAAAATAGTTAAATTTTTATCCAAAAATACATTTAATTAAAAAAATTAATTTACAACAAACTAGTTGAACTTTTACCCAAGTAATTAAATTTGCCATTAAAACATATTAATTTTCTATTAAAAGAGATCAGCTTAACTTTCCACTAAAGAGATGAATTTTTAAACGAAAAAATGAATCTTAAAAAAAGGATTTATTAACAAAGTGGTTCAACCCAAATTTTAAGATAAAAGAGTTGAATCTTCTAGCAAAAAAGGTTAATTTTCAACCAAACAGTTGCATTTTTATCCGAGAAAGATGAAATTTCTGGTAAAACAGAAGAATTTTTAATTCAAAAGGACAAATTAAAAAAAAAAGTAGTTAAATTTTCATTCATAAAAGATTTTAGTTGACTTATCAACTCCAGACAATGAATTTTGAAAAAGAAGTAAATTTTGTATGAAATAGTTGAATTGTCAACAAAACAGTTGAATTTTCTACCAAAAATGATGGCTTTTTAACCAAATTGTTGAATTTTCAACTAAACAATTGCATTTTTATCCAAGAAAGATGCAATTTCTACTAAAACAGATGGATTGTTAAATTAAAAAGACAAATTTTCAAAAAAATAGTTACATCCAAAAAACATTTGAGTTGACTTTTCAACACCAAAATATGGATTTTAAACATAAAGTAATATTTCGACGAAATAGTTGAACTTTCAACCAAAAGTGCACTAAAGGATTCTCCTTGAAAGATACCCGTCGCAATGCATATTAATCGAGTTATCTTGGGTTGTCCATGATGAAAATACTTGATTCTTGTACCCCAAAGCATCATCGCACGACCTAGAAAGTCGATGATGCGTGGGCAGATTTTGTATATTTTTAGAACTTCAAGCAAATGGTCATGTGGTATGGATGAAAATACTTACTTGCAGTCAATGTATGCCATGTACAAGTTTCTTTGATGTGTACGAGCTTGCGGCATGGCAACAGCGTCTATGGTGACTAGATCTTTACTGAGTTCGGCCCGCGAATTTTCACAACATCCTTTTTGTTCTTTTATTAGGATGTCATTCTCGTTGCAGTGGGAATATACCTTATCTGCAATTATGGCTTTAAGGCATTTATAAATTGTTGGAACATGCTATCGGTCCATATTCAGATGAATTTTGAGCATCTGGGTTTTTAGGCAAGATATACGTAGTACCCTTCAGTATAAAGGTTGGCATCAGATCTGGGTATTCAATGATCTTCTGAAAACGCAGCCAACGCAGGAGGCACACTTGTCAGGTACTTGTGCCAGAAGTTGTGCACCATGTCCGGACTTGCGCTTTCCAAAACCGTTGAAACATCTGAAGCTGTGATGTGAGTCAGCTCCATTTCATGGTTATTGCTTGCTCTTGCTTTCTCTAGTTGGAAGCACGTTGTGTTCAAATTCCATCTGGTAGTTTTTTCCCAAACACCTGACCAGTAGTAAGTCACGTCTTCTAATTGAGGGACTTCGGTACCTTGGTGGTTATTATGCTTTACACTCAGTTCACGATAGAACCTTCTTTCATCTGCCTGACAGGTTCGATTTTGTTTGCTTCTTGCACTACTTTTCCTGTACCGACGCAGTCTAACAGTACCCGTGTGGAAAAAATTCGTGGATAGACTGGGATGTAACGCTCGGATCGACTAGTTTCTAGACAGATCGGCTATTCTGATAAAAAATAATAAACAATTAAATCATATAATTATTTTTTATGTCATAAAAGTCCAATATATAGATTTCGCAGTTAATTAAAAATATAAAAAAAAGTGTTTGTAAAGAAAAAAACGAAGAAATGAATTTCCGCAAATCTCTTGTATATACGCCGGGTGTCGAACTTCTGATGTGATTTCCTATTATATTCTTGTAACTTTGTCCCGTCGCCTTAACAACTCGGCCATCTAAAAGTTAAATTTTTGTTCATTTTTGTCGGATATGAATTCCAATTCATTACTTCCTAAAATTTATTTTAATAAAACATGAACAATTTTCTAAGCATTAAAAGTGCTTGTTGTGGGAATAAATCATTGACAAAAATAAAGTTTGTATGATTTTACTTGCGATTAGTCTACGAAATAATGATTGTTTTTTATTATAAATAATCAATACGTTAGGCCTAATTATCATTTACGCAACAAATAAATAACTAAAATAAATTAAATAATTCATTTATAATAATATTTGATTTTCTGGAATATCATCAATATTATGCATAGTATTATACACAATAAAATTAGTATAAATTCAATATAAATTTATTATAACTTTACTATAACTTTTCCATGTGATTTAATTGAAAGAAAATGTTATTAAACATTTTTAAAAAAATCGTTTTTAAGAAAACAGTTCTTGTATTAAGATTTCGATCACCTTAAAAAATTATTGTTTACTATCTTAAATATGTAATAGTGTACCGTTAATTATTGCTTGAGCATTTGTGCAATTGTGTATTGTAATTTCCTAAATCTTTTATTCAAAAATGATTATTTTCTGAATTCACCACTGTAATTTTTGTTCAAGTCCAAACCGTGATTCTATCTAGAAACTAGCTAAAATATGGACAATCTTTATATATTCAAATTCGTGACGAACTCCTAGATAGCGCCAAGACCGGGACTAGACAGCAGAAAGGTTTGAATCAAACACGTAGCAAAACTAGACAGCACCAGTGTAGCGCCAGTCTAGTATTGCGTGAATAGAAAGGCTTGAGAAAAACTGTACTGGCTTTAGCATGATTCAAGACTGCCACGAAATTTTTCCACACGGGTAAGAACATCGGGTCTCTGCCGTTAGAAGTTTCTTATATTAAGTCAATCGAGCCAATTTGCACCTTACTTTGCTGTCATCCATCCCGTGTGGAAAAATTTCGTGGCAGTCTTGAATCATGCTAAAGCCAG
>CAKNWT010056223.1:0-11944 GCA_932066315.1 Andricus coriarius | reverse complement strand
AACATATCCAGCAAGAAGAATAAGTTATTTTTAATCAAAATAGTGATAGCTGTAATATAACCTCTTATTCGTTGACATTTCACTATATACAGCTACGGGCAATGGTTTCTACCGTACCGACCGGATTGAAAATAATAATATTCAATAGTTTCTTGCATGTAGCCCAGAAGATAAGTGGCTCTTCTTCATTACCGATCACTTATCATAACCTAAGAACTTTTGAACTATTATTTTCGTCGGGCTTGCCCCCCTGGTGAGGCCTCAATTATTTACGATATTTAACATACTTTGGACTTGAATTACGTTCAATGATTATAATAAAATGTGATATTATTTTATTTGTCAAAATAAGAAATTTTCATACTGCAAGTATTGCCATTAATGTTGAAAACTTTATATTTTTGCCAGCGAATCTTCCATTCTTTCGTTGTCAAAACTGTTTTCTGCATAATTTTTCTTTTACAATGTCAATTTTCAAGCTTTTAGTAAGTCACACTATCTCTTTAATAAAATAGATTTATTTAATGCAAAGTAGAATTAAAATTGGTAAATAATAGCGATGTTATAAGCAAAGTCGCCTTTGCCCCACCGGTCGGCGCTGCCCCTCCTTACCCTATTTAGGTAAAGCGAATGGTAGCTCACCCAGAGGCAGATCGAAGAAAGAATGGTGGGAATGTGTGAATCAGACTCTAAGGCGAAAATATATAAAAAGCTATAGAAACACAAGAGCTTTCGTCAAAAGATGTATGGACGTAAAAGAAGCTAAAGTTGTCTGCCAGGACAGGAAAGTGTGGAGAAAAACAGATTACAAGAAATGTGTGATGAAGAGTGTCAGCGGAGTGAGAGGCGCCTGAAACGAACGATCTTGGATACTAATGTGCCCTCGTGGAGAGCTATACGTAGTGGATGTGATTGGAGTAAAGAGTATAGACCATACTATAGGATTATCAGTCGGTTGGTGTATTTTTGTGATATCTATGGCATATGATGACTGTGAAGTTCTCCGCCTGGGGTGATTGCTAGAGAGATTGATCATCTCCCACGGTTCCCTTTCTCACTTTTTAAAATAAAAATTCCTTGATCCCGGCAGTATAACGAGGTTAGAACTGTGTGAGTTGGGCTTACCCCGAAAGGGATAATGGGTAAAGGGCTTAATGGTACAATAATAATAACAATAATAACAAAGAACACGGATGTTATTTGTAATAGTTGCCGTGCCCCGCACCGGCACCATACCACACTCTCTCCCACATGAATTCGACTGTATAACGATACAGACCTAACGCCCACCTGGGATATATATCTTTCCTGAATTCTCACTAATTTGGGCTTTCATATACTATACCAACCGGTATAATTTTACCCCCTATCAGAGAAAACACCCTCAGCTCGATAACTTACTTGACCAAATAAAGAGCGTGCGAATCCCATCGGTGAATTTGGTACTAATCCCAACAAAAGCTCACGCATCTCTGTTAAGGAAGCTGAGAAAAATGATATATCTGGATGAAAATATTACGGAAAATTGCTTACGCGCCGGATCAAAATCATATGCGCATTCGTGTATTACCAAGATGGTAATTGTTTACTTTAATGACTTTTCCGAATTTCGAAGTAAACGGTTTGGAACCTCTTGCAAAACCATAATTCTAGTCCAAAAGTAAAATATCACTCAGGGGATACCAAAAAAACATTTGTATTTTTGTCAAAAAATACAAAAATAATCAAAACATTTAATTCAGTAACTGATTTTTTTCAACGTTTTTAATATTTTGCTTTTTGACTAGAAAAAAAATGTCCAAAAGATTTCAAAATACTTACTCCACAATTCGGAAAAATTATCAAAGTAAATAATTACTAAAAAGAGTCTTGTAAACTGTCAAATCGTTTAAATTAACTCAAAAATTGTCCGATAACTCTTAATTTATTTGATTTAAATGTAAATGTACTTACATAGATTCCTTGTCGCATTAATCCATCACAGTGCGTAGAAATTGTTGCGAAATAAAATAGGATATTCTGAAAATGTAAATATTATAATGATTAATAACTGAATGGAAATTTAAGAATCTTACATTAGATTAAAATCTAATTCAAAATCTCATTTAGCGTCCAACACTCAAGTCAATGTATATATTCCTGAAAATAAACCAAGAATCTAACGATGAAATTTGGACAACCACCACAAAATGCTTCTATTGCAATTCCTAAAAACAAAATAAATATTTATTTCTTTGGACAAAAATAAAAAATAGGAAAGAAAAATGAGAATATTATTATTATATATATATTAATATACAGGCTTTAGTCGTGGAAAAAGGGTAGGGGTTTAACCAACAATATATCTGTGACCAGTCACAGGGGTGCCGTCCCGCCCCCACGAGAGGATGAAAAGGGGTAAGGGTTTGACCAATATTTTACCAGAAGGGCCGAACACTTACTGGACTCTAGCCTGTTGCACTTACTAAATTTCAATAGCAAGCTTATCAGAAACTATCAATCTGGGAGGAAAAGTGTGTAGAATAAAAAAAATATATTTTTATTGGATCTACAACTTTTTCTAAAAAATTTTCTTAAATTTTTTGTATTTACCGAGATAAATTCGAAAAACCATGACTTTTATGGGTTCCCATGGTTTTCTCCATGAAAATTAAACTAATCATAACACCTACTTTCATCTTTGATTGACTCTGAATTGATTAACATGCGCAGTGTTTGTAACTTTAAATTTGTTACTAGGTACATAATAGTACATTTCATAGGTTTCTAAAGTCGCAATTACGTACAGTCAATCTCAAAATCCATCCAACTTTTACCATTATAATAATAATTATTATTATTATTATACATATACATATACAATAACAATAATAATTA
Source organism: Andricus coriarius (assembly GCA_932066315.1). NCBI lineage: Eukaryota > Metazoa > Arthropoda > Insecta > Hymenoptera > Cynipidae > Andricus > Andricus coriarius. Next base: position 9,067 of record CAKNWT010056223.1, on the reverse strand, counting down.
TTATTATCATACCAGTGAGTCAATTCCCTTTCAGGGTAAGTTAGTGATGCACAACAATCAAAACAGCGAGAAATATCAGTAAAATAGACTGACGCTCATCCTTTTTTAAACAAATTCTCTTCTCACTTCATATCATTAATGCGATCATATCGTAGCATACAAGATTGATCGAGAATTTTACTTAAAAATAATAATATTCATTTAATTATATCGGGATGAGTTAAATTATGTTAAATCAAAAGAATTGTACTGCAGCAATCTTTAATTGATCTGCCTGTAATTAAAAAAAATTATTTTGGCCAAGAATGATCTCCTAATTATTATAATTATTTAAGAAAAGTAATGCATTTTCAATATTACAAAATTAAAATATTTGACCGCATAGCATTTAAAAACAATTTAATATTTTTTCCCAAAGGAATTTAAGAGTGTAAATAACAGAGATACATCGAAATGATCAAATTGGAATATAATTAAGAAAAATCAATATTTCTATTAGGCTTCTTAATATATCTTCATTTTTATTTTCAATTTATTAAACTTTAAATATCACAACAGACAAATTAAAACTAATTTCAAAAATCGATCCAAAGACAGACAAAATTAGGTTTGTTTTGCCAACCAATCCACTACTTTGTCGGTAAATATTGTTCAAGAATATTTTGATATTATAAACATTAAACAAAGCAGGGCCTATATTGATATTCCTGTATGTATATATTTTTGAATTATTAAAAGAAAGTCTAATACGAGGGGTTCACAACTCGACCGATGGAGTGTACACTGACTTCAAGTGATTTCAGTGACTACACGTGAATTCAAGTGGCTTCACGCTAGAGACCTCAGCGAAGGTGTACACCTGACTTCACGAGTTGTTAATGAACCCCTAGGTCTAATGAGAAAATTTTTAATTGCACGATTTAAGAAATATTAAGATAAATAAAATAAAACTACTGTTGTATCTTCTCAAGGATAGCTTTCTTTACTTTCCTTTGGATGAAACTTCTGAAGATGTTTTAAACCGGTGGCGTTGTTTTCATTTCTCCCACTTTATTTTATTTTCATCAACAAAATAATTCGAAAGAGTCTTTTGAAGGTTATCCGTTGTATTATTTTCGCTTCGATATGAACGCAGTTGAATCTTTTTAATAATAATCATGAGTATTATTACTGTTTTTATAATTTTAATAACATATTATATGCAGACGTCTGCAAGAAAAGGGCCCTTGCGGCCGGTATAAAGCAACGTATATAATCATATAGCTGAATGAATTTCTGGCATTTTAAGCCCAAAACGAACCCTCTAGGGTGTGTTGGAGAAAGGATAGATTTTAGATCAGTCTAGAAGTCACGTGCTGCTTATTTAGACAACACACTCATCCCACAACACCGCTCTAGCAATCAACCTTTATAAAATCGACGCAAATATACCTAATGTGAATTGCTGCAAATTTTTAAGGACAAATTTAGACATCCTTCAGAAAAAAATCTTTTAGGATAAAATTAAGTGGGTTTTTGTATTTTATTTTCAATTTCAGGTAAAAGCAGAAATTTGTATTCAATCTTAATGATCAAGAGCTGATTTTAGTCCTTGAAAGATTCTTTATAATCTTGGTTGGTTGAATTTTATTATTTTTAATTCAGAAACGATACAGTTATTACTTTTTTAAACAAATTTTTTCATGGATAATTTTTATTTTAATCAAATCCAGACAAACTAAATTGCAAAGTATCTTACAATTAATAAAATCAGCCTTTGATCAATAAGACAGACTTTACATTCTTTTTTCCCCTGTTTTCAAGAGAATTCCCTGTTTTATCCTTTTCGCACTGAAATGAGAACTGAAATAATAGAACCCAATAAGAAAACCTAACTATTTTTGGTTGAAACTCGAAAGTTAATAAATTTTAATTAAAAAGTCTACTATTATATTTTTGGTTCAGAATTCGTCTTTTTGCATAGAAAATTGGTCCTTCTGGATTAAAAATTCGGCTTTTAGCAGAAAAGTCGTCTTTTTTGGTTGAAAGTAAATTTTTTTTTCATTGAAAAGTCTTTTATTATATTTTTGGTTCAGAATTAATCTCTTTTGGTTATAAATTCTACTAATTGGTTGAAAATTGAAATATTTGGTTAAAAATTCATATTTTTTGGTAGAAAATTCATCATTTTTGGCTTAAAGTTAATTATTTTTATTTAAAAAGTCTACTTTTATATATTTGGTTCAGAATTAAAGGGTGTCACTGCAGAACCAGGTAAGGGCCAAGCAAGGAATTTTTCAGGAGAGCAAAAAAACCTTCTCAAAATTAGAAATGATTTTTTCTTTGCAAACAAAGATGAGAAAGTACATTCAAGAGTTAATAAAGCTCTATAGACCTATAAAAAAGATGGAGGAAGATGTTGTTTTTTAACATTATTTTTTAAACTTTGATTAACATAAAATATATCAGTAAAATACCAGAAACATGTTACTACCCACATAGAATGCTCAAAAGTGAAAAGTAGAATTTCCTCAATTTTTCCAATATTTTCAAAAAAATTATTTTGTTATAAAATCATTGGAAACCTAAGAGCGTAAAAACTAATAGCTGATGTTACAAGAAAAAAATTATTTTGACATTGTTTAAACACATACTAAATATAACAAATGGGATGGAGCCAAAAATTAACCAATCTATGGAGTGGTACTTACATGGTTATACCGTGTAGCACCTTTTAATTAATCTAATCTAAAATTCTACTATTAGGTTGAGAATTTAATACTTTTGTTGAAAATCCAACTATTTTCTTTAAAAATCGTATTTTTTGGTAGAAAATTCAACTTTTTTATCAAACATCATTCGTCTCTTTCGATAGAAAATTCGTCCTTTGGATTGAAAATTCGTCTTTTGGTAGAAATGTAATCTTTTTTGTTGAAAATTTATCTCTTATGGTTGAAAGTTAATCATTTTTAATCAAAAAGTGTACTACTATATTTTTCGCCGAAAGCCTGGATATAAAATTCGTCCTTGGGATCGGGAATTCATGTTTTGCTAGAAAAGTAATTTTTTTTCGAAAATATGTTTTTCTTCGAGAGTTATTCATATCTTTTGGTTGAAAATTCGACTATTTGGATGAAAATTTAATTGTTATGTTGAAAATGCAACTATTTTTTTAAAAAAGTCATCATTTTTTGTCAAAATTATACTGTATTACTGAACATTTGCCTTAGTGGATAGAAAATTCATCCTTTTGGATCAAAGATTCATCTTTTCGCAGAAAAGTAATCTTTTTTTGTCGAAAATTCATGTTTATTGAATGTAAAATTTAACTGCCTTCTAAAAGATTCGTCTTTTTTGCTTGAAAATTCCAATATTTTGCTGAAAATGCAATATTACTTGCAATCTTAGAAACATTTTACTTTACATTAATGTTACTTAATTTGAGAGCATTTTGGGCTGTGAAGTCTGTTGCGATTAGATAAGAATAGCAGCTTTCACCTAAAATTAAGGAGGTACGGTCACGAACGCACTTTTCTTACGGATTTGTTTAAACTTTGAATATAGGTTCTTTGGAATGTTATCTAAACATTTGCGAAATTTAAAAAATATTGTCTTCTCCTGAGCTGAGATAATTAAGATCAAAGTTGAACCCTTATACACGTAAAGCCTATCCCAAGCATAGGAAAATGTTACATTTCTAAATCTAACTCGTAAACTATTCTTACCGTTTTTTTCAAAAACTAATATATGTTAGAAGGGTGTTTCATGAAGATTTAAAAAAAAATTCAGAATTTTTGTCCTCTTAGTTTGAGAATGAAAGGTATGCAAAGTTTGAGAATTTTGAATTATTCGAAAAATAAAACAAGCACGTGGTAGCCATCAGACAACGCTGTCGGAGCGCCTATCGGGTCTAGCGCATGCGCAACAGTTTTAAATCTCTTATGAGCAATTTTGTTTTTTATAAATTTACCTTTAACTACTAATCGAACTGTCATTTTCAACAAATGTGACGTTTTAATTTGAAGTCAAAGAGCACAACTGTCAAAGCAGACACCATGAAAAATGCGACGTTGCCGCGTCTACTCTGAGATCTTGAGGATTTAGTGTGTACTCGTCTGTATACACAACTTCTCTAAGTGTAGTGTACAATCATGGCCAAAAATTTTCCCTTGGGTCTGACAGGAAAATAATTAATAAGACATTATACCGGCATAATTAACTAATTTTTGTCATTCTTCGACGTAAATAAGGTACGCAGTATCCATTTAAGGGTTAATAAAACTTATATCACTCAAACAGTATTATTTTCCGACATAGATTTAGGACTAACTTTTTGCAGATAGTATGCGCGACCGTACCTCCTTAAAACACAAAAATCCACATTGTGAATTCGATCTTGGATGTTTTCACTTTGTTCGTATTTACAATTTTATGGTGCTCATTTAACGAACACTTTGCTTGTTCATTCTGATTAATTAGCAAATATGTTTTTTCATTATGATTAATTAGCAAATATGTTTGCTCATTATGCTAATTAGAACATATGTTTGCTTTCTTATAGAGAAAGTTAAAATAAAAAAAATACAAAAAGGTCAATCATAACGTCGCGAATAAAGAAGTCGTTTCTATTTTTGTCTGAACTTTGAATTATGTTAACAACAACACAATTTTCTGTTTCGAACAGATTTTTTAAATTATATAAATGTCCATAACTTCCGTTTTCTTCAATACAATGTATTAATATCATAGGTAAATCCATTTGTCTCGAATCAAGGAATCTTTTAGGTTCTTGCATCAATTTTGAACAATGTTAATGAAAAAGTTAAATTACCAACAAAATATTTTTTAAATATTAAATTACCATAACTTTCTTTCTCTTCAATAAACTGTATTAATATTACAGGTCAATCGATTCGTCTCAAATCAACAAATCTTTTATATTCTTGCATCAACTTTAATTATGTAAATGAAAAAAGTTTTACTATAGAAAACCGATTTTTAACATAATATAAAGTGCTAAAAGAATGTAATGAATATTTTTGAAATCGCTCTGTCAGTTTTGAGATATTAGTGGTGAAAATAATCCATGCAAATTTCAGCAATTTATCTGCAACTGTCTTCAAGTTATCGTATTCACAAAAAAGTGTGACATCCACACACCCACATACATTCGGGTAATTGTTCAGAACATTTTATTAGACATTTTTTGATTGAGGAACGTTAAGTTACTCGAATTAAATTTGTTTCGAAATTGTTACCGTTACACGTTGCAAAGCTTCCTTTATGAAAAAGCAAAAATGCTCAATTTTGAAGTGAACTGCACGTAGTAAACATACTAAAGAGTCAAGCGTCAATCTAAAACCAGCTTGAGCTGCGTTCTAGCATAAAAGTGCTCAATTTCTAATGACTAACCAAAAAAAAAAAAGAGTAAATAATTATTTCATCTGAGAATTTTCGTTTAACATACCGATTATTAAGATGAACTCGAGCGGGGATGCGTGCTGGATGAAGCGCTTAGGTATAAGAATAGGGGTGGTTTATTCGCACCAGATTTATCCCTTCAGCACTTGTGCGCGGAACATCGAACCGCGTGCTTCTCCCGAAGGATTCACGTCCTTTTTACTCTTAACGACGTCCTCGAACAAACTTCTTGACTGAATATTTACTCATCAACATAAAAAGTGCACAACCTCTAAAATTCCACTTAATTAATCCTCAAAGGACACACTGATTACGTTAAATACTAATGTTAATATTCTAACAAATGCAAGCCGATAATATTAATTTAATTAAATAGTATCTTTTTTTCATTCGAGGAAAATAAACAATAAGGATGGAAGCATTGGTACTGACTAATTCACGAATGTGTGCAATTTCTCAAAAAGTGATTCAAAATGTTAAAACGATAGAAGAAGCTCTATCAGTGGAACTTTTTTTAGTGACATATTGTGTGTAATTTCATTTATATGCAGCGACGTTTTTGCAATTTAGAGTAGAGTTACTTTCTTTTTGTCAGGAGTAATTGATGTCATGTGTAGAAGCAGAGAAGCATTACTTTAAGGATGGATAGCTTTGAGAGAAATATTTCAAGTTTTGGAAACATGAGTGAACATGAGTACTTAGCGATGATATTAGGTCCACAGAATTTGCCCTGGAAGCTTGTCATACCGATAACGCTGATTTATGCTACTATCTTCGTCACCGGAGTCTTAGGCAACATGATTACTTGTATTGTTATCAAAAGGAACCCAATTATGCAAACAGCGACCAATTATTATCTCTTTAACCTCGCCATTTCGGACCTCTTGCTCTTAGTTGTAGGTAAGATAGAGATTTAATAGATCAAGATTAATGTATAATTTAGGGTCGATAGGGGTGTGTGTGATGCGAAATTACAAAGTTAGACTTTGATTAGTGATATCTCAAATATATGAGAAAATTAATATTTAAAATTTTGACAAAATTATCTTTAGATCTTCTACTTTTAATCGTTCCCTTCTTTCATCAGCCAAAACTTGTGTGAAGAAATATATTTAATTTTCTTTGGTAGTGTGTCGACACGATTTTAGATTTTCTGTCGTTACGAACGAATGTGATACGTGTAAAAAAACACTTAAAACTCAATTTAACTTTCAATTTTTTGTCATTTATAAGGACATTAATAAAAATAAAATTTCAAAAATTGAATTTGGAATGAAGGTTCAGTGACATTGAAAAAGTTACCTATATTAAATAATAATTGTATGATTTCGGAACTGATTAAAAAAATGAGGTTCAGTAATCTGTCCAACTAACCTCGAACTGTTGACAGATTTTCGTATTTCACAATGAAAAAGAAAACAAACGAAAAATTACACACTGTAAAAAAAGTATTATTTCAGGACTAATTTCAGGTATTAAATAAGACTCAGAACAAATAGTGGTACTAAAATTAGACCGCTGTTGGGAACCCAGATTCATTTGTTTTACATTGAAAATACCAGCTTTTACAGTGACCTCTTAGTCTGATTTTTAATTACCCTTTCGTTATTTATCATTAAAAATAATAAAAATGTAAATTTGGGGGGGGGCAAACAACGGATTTCAAGGATAATATATTACCTTCCTTTACTCCTACAAAAGGAATTCAACAAAAGGTTCTTAATGTAGGAAAAATTCAAATCAAGATACCATATGACACAATTACGAATTGGAGTTTTCTAAAAGCATCTCAATTTCTTAGAAAATAATTGATTGAAGCAATGACTAAAGACAACCACCTTTTCCCTAAAAATAATAAGAGATGTAATCATTATGTTGTAATAAAAAAAGTTACTAACTACTTTGTTTTTCATTCCAAATTCTTTCTTTATCACACTAACCCCGATATCACACCCCTATCGACCATGATAATAATTTTATAATAATACATTTTATCATCTCCTGTAATCGTTTTGCGAATTTATGCATATTACAGGGATTACAGTCCGTCACCTTTTTTTACTTAATCCTCTTTTTTTTAAATTTAATTTGACGTAATCTATTATAAAACCGAAGGGGTATTCACTCGCGTATTACTCAGGGGCGTTGGAGGGCCTATGTATGGTGGGTAGTACTACCCACTTGAAATTTCTTAAGGACCTTCCCCCTTCTCCTGATCACCACCGCTGCCAGTTAAAACCAACAATCTGGACTCAACACGTTTCGTCGGTCCTGCGCGTAACAATGCGTAATAACACGCAATTTTCGGGTAATAGCGAGCAGAATTTTCGTTTACGCCGTACTTTTGATCAATTATTTTCATACACGATTGGTGGATTTTATGATTATTTTATAAATGTGAAAAATCAGAGCTCAATATTTTTCTATGAAGAATACAATCCATGAGTGACAGCACGAAATCAGAAACAAAAATGAAGTCAATTTATTTAGAAACAAGTACTTAGAACCAAATTTACCCTGAATGACCACTAAATACATATTTTTTCAATTTTTATAAAAATCAGGTGTTATTTTCTCACCAAAAGGAATAATTTTTGGGATGCTAAATTATTAAAAAATAAATTTAACTTGAAAAAAGCACCCTTTTAAAGATTTTTTGAAACAAAACATTTATTGAATTATTTCAATCACACCTAATTTTCAACAGTCCTAGTTTCAAATTGATCTGAATTTATAAGATTTTTATCTTTCTGAAATTATGATTCAAGTATTAAAAGACGTTCATTTCTAATCCTGCAACTTTAAAGGATTTCAAGTTGTCTCTTAATAATTGTAAATGTTTCAATCTTAAATCATAAAAGACTTTCAATTCAAAATTCTTACATATTTATATAGCTTTCCCGGATAGTACAAAAGTTTCCCTGAAAATTCCTAGAACATTCCAATGTAAGGTTCGGAGAATTCCGAAAAATGTCCCAGGAAGGTTCCCGGAAGTAGGTGAATGTCCGCATATCCAGGAAGATTGCCAAGAAAGGTTCCCGGAATGTTCGTTAGAAATGTTCCAAAAAAATGTTCCAGGAAGGTTCCCGAAAGTAGGCCAATATCCACGTATCAAGGAATGTGCCCAACGAAGGTTGCGGGAATGTTCGTAAAAAAATTTCGGATTATAATAATGAATTTTATATAATGCGTAAATTTTTCACGAACATTCCGCGAAGGTTTCTGGCAGTAGGTAATCGTCCGTGCATCAAGAAATGTTCCCATGGTAGGTTCCGGGAATGTTCGTGGAATGTTCGTGGAAAATGTTGCATTATATAAATTGCATTAATTTAATTAATTAAATTCCTGACGAGCATTCCAGAAACCTTCCTTGGGAATCTTCCTGGATATGCGGACATTTACCTACTTCCGGGAGCCTTCCTGGGACATTTTCCGGAAATCTCTGAACCTTATATTGGAATGTTCCAAGAATGTTCAGGGAAACTTTTGTGCTATCCGGGAACACAAATATTACATTTTTGTACCACTAATATAAGTAACTTCACAGAAAAAAAAGTCTTAAATTCATGTTGGACTTGTTTTTATTTTGGGCTCAAATTAAGCAGATAGCTAAATTAAACCATGAAGATTGTCTTTTAATAAGTTCTAATGAGTATAAGACTTAAAA
>CAKNWT010056208.1:0-10304 GCA_932066315.1 Andricus coriarius | reverse complement strand
TTTCATAATTATACAAATTTAGGACCAGAGCCGCGTTCCTTAGTGCTCATTATTTATTATCCCAAATTTTCAACTCGATGTGGCTATTCGTGTGAAAATAAGTTTACAAATAAAAAAAGTGTCGGTAAGGCAGGAATCCGGTCACGTGACCCACTCGTCACATGGCCTTAAGAGTTAGAAAAAAAATTGAGTTAAAAAAAAAATTCTGGTTGTCCACCGTAATTTACATGACTTTTATAGAAATTAATCTTACACTAGCATTCAAATGCTCACTTTCTTTTATAACTGTACACAATCTTGTATGTAACTACCATTTTCAGAATCTAAAAGTATATACAATGCTTCCTGGATTAAATAAAGGTCGAGTATTCTCTTGCGGCAAAATATGCCGGATTTTAATTTTCTCGTCCGGCATATTTTGCCGGATTTTAATTTTCTCTTCCGGCATATTTTATCGTGTACTAAATTGAAGTCCAAAGAATTTATTATAAATTCCAAACGATTTATTATTAATTCCAAACAATTCTAGATTAATTACAACGATTTAAAAAATTTATTTTTGCAAAAATATGTCGGACGATTTGCCGGATTTTAATGTTCTCTTCCGGCATATTTTTAATAACGTCATAATTTTCCGTAAATTATCATAAATTTTCACAAATTTTGCACAACTTTCGTAAATTTTAAGAAATTTCATAAATTTCCACCAACTTCATAAATTTCAACAAATTTAATAAATTGCTACAAATTTCATAAATTTCCACAAACTTGAAAATTTCAACAAATTTTGACAAATTTCATAATTTTTCCAAAGGATAAACTTCCGAAAAGGGTGGACCTCCGATTTTCTTCGGGCTCCGAATACTTATGTATTTTGACGCGCTGATTAAGAATATGATAGTGAAAATTGGCGCAAATTTGATTTTAATGGTGAAAACCATAAACAACCCATAAAATCATGTTTTTTTTTGCATTTATCTCAGTAGTTATTCAAAATTCACAAAAATATTTTTGATAAAGGTTGTGGATCTCCTCGAAATACACATTTCATGTTTAAAGTATTTTTTTATAGGAATGATAGTTTCCCAGAAAATCAGTAGTAAATCGATTTTCATCTTAAAAAACCATAAAAATCATGGTTTTTTTAATCACAGGGGTGCCTTCCCGCCCCCCGCGAAGCGCTAGAAAAGGGTTACGACCTTACATTATTTTTGTAAAAACTCACAGGGGTGCCTTTCCGCCCCCCACGAAGCGCTGGAATATTAGCTGAGCTGAATCTAAAAAAACAGTATTTTCATGATTTTTTTATGATTTCACCATAAAAATAAATTTTGAGCCAATTTTCACTATCATTCATAATCATCGCGTCAAAATATATAAGTATCAAGCCGAAACTAATGTATAAAAAAATGCTTTGAACATGAAATGTGTATTTCGAGGAGATCTACTACACTGAAAAAAGGTTAGTTGGGACAACTAATAAAATTGTTAGGACAACTATTTTAGTTAGTAAATAATTGTACTGCTATTTAGTTAGTTGTGAGAACTATTTTTGTTAGTTGGGGAATAAGTAGTTGCCGTTACTATCTAATTAGGTAGACTTACTATTTTAGTTTGTCAAAATGACTATCTGTAGGTAGTTGAACTTACTAATATAGTTAGTCATGTCTACTGATACATTTGTAGCTATAACTATTTTCTTTTTGTTATATAGGGACTAATTAAAATATCTGTCGCTATATCGAAATCTGAATTAAAAAGATCTCAATGGGCACGTGGGCATCTTTTTTTCGGGACACCTTAGGGACGCTGATGTCAGTTAAATGTCAGTTCAGCGTCAGTTCAGCTGAGAAGACGTTTTGCAATAAATATGTCCCTATGCCCACTGGGATCTTTCTAATTTCAGATGCACTTTGTAGGTTAGGATTTCCAGTGAAACTTAAAACTCGTTTGATTTTAAAATTTCTTACAGATACATTCGAATACTTCGATATAATCCCCGAATCCTAAAGACGTCAACTGAGCAGCGAGTTATGACGGCCATGGCTAAACGTTCTCCCTATGTTGGTACCTTTGTTGCATTCTCAATCGTACCAACAGAGGTGGCAAATAAAACAGTTACTACGCCACCTACTTTAAATTGTTCGAGAAATCAATTAGTAGTACAGATCACTATTTTATTAGTAAATCTGACTACTAATACGTTACAAACGCAAACTAGTCACGATTACTACAAACGGCTTCCTAAGCCGACTACTTGCTCAGTCGGTGTTACTATCTGAATAGTTGTAAGAACCAGTTAATGGTTTACTAATAAAAAGGTAGTAGCCTCAACTATTCATTTTTCTCAGTGTACTTTTATTGGAAGCATTTTTCTGAATTTTGAATAATTACTGAGATGAATGCAAAAAAACATGATTTTTATGGTTTTTTTTAAACGGTTTTCACCATGAAAATCAAATTTTCGCTAATTTTCACTATCATATTCGTAATTATATATCGCGTCAAAATACATAATTATACGGAGCCCCCAGAAAATTGGCGGTCCACCCTTTTCGGAAGTTCACCCTTTCCAAAAATTTAATAAAATTCCACAATAATGATAAATTTTGATAAATTTGAGAAATTATGGTAATTCATCAAACTTTTCATACATTTTTAAAATTATGGTAATGGATGGAAGTTTATGATAATTTAGGGAAATTTTAGAAATTCATGGTAATATATCGGTAATTTTTGTGACCAGTCACAGTGGTGCCTTTCCCCCACCACACGTTAGAAAGAGGTAGGGGTTTAAACCAACATTATTTCTGTAACCAGTCACAGGGGTGCCTTGCCGGAAGAGAAAATTAAGATCCGGCAAAATATGCCGGAACAGAAAATTAAGATCCGGCAACATATGCCGGAACAGAAAATTAAAATCCGGCAAAATATGCCGGATCCGTATACAATACGTTAAATAAATGCTAAAATTTTCTATGGCTTTCTGAATAGTATTATTATTAATAATTGGTTATTAAATTATTAACTGTCCAAGAATGTTTTCGAACTTTAAGTTAGTATTTAAGATTTGATATTCTTTTATAAGTGTACTCGCCTACCTGAATTATATTTTGAATAGGACCAACTTCCTTCACCGTCAAAAACCAGAAACTTACTGAGCTGAGGACGCAGCGTAATGTGAAAGAGAAGGGGAATGTGTTCTTACGCAATGTGGATAGAAATGGGCCGAGTCCGTACGCATAGACACGGCCTTTGAGTTTTAGAAAAGAGTAAATTTTACCTTAGCAGTTCTCAAGGGAAATTATATGGGGAAATAAAAATTCTTCATTTCAACTCAACATACTTTCCATTTTCAATGTTACCGGTCTTAATTAAACTTCATTCTTTTATGGCTCTATGCGATTCGTATTTTAAAAGTATTAAACGTTATAAAATCGAGGCTATTTTTACCGGTTTTCCCGGCCAAAAATTACCTGTTTCGCGGTTGATGTGTAGACGTTTATATTGTATTTACAACAAATAGTTAGACTTTAAAGCAAAAGAGACCAATTATCAACGTAAAAGTTCAATTTTTCACCAAAAGGTTACATTCTCAACCTACAAAGATTATTTTTCAACTAAAAACAGTTGCATTTTCAACCAAATAGTTTAATTTGCAACCTAAAAGGACGAATATTTTAGAGGACAGTTTAATTTTGGACTAAAAGGGATGCCTTTGTATGAAAATAGTTGAATTTTCAACAAAATAATTAAAGTTCCAACCAAATAGTATAATTTTTAACCAAGAGATGAATTCTGGAATAAAAATAAAGTAGTAAGCTTTTCAATTAAACATAATTAACTTGATACCACAAACGATGCATTTTCAAACAAAAAGGATTAATTTTCTACCAAAAGATGAATTAAAAAAACGAATGTTCAATAAAACAGTTCATTTTTCGACCAAAAAAGATGACGTTTTAACAAAATAGTGGAACTTTCAACAAAATAATTAAATTTTTCACAAAATAGTAGAATTTTTAAACGAAATATAAGTCGATTTTTTAATTAAAACAAACAAATAATTTATAACTATAACAGTGAAATGTTCCACCAAAAATGATGAATTTTCTACCAAATGATCAATTTTCCAGACGATTTTTCAATGGAACAGTTTATTTTTTAACCAAAAAAGATGACTAACAAAATAGTTGAATTTCCGACAAAATAATTGAAGTTGCAAGGAATTAGTAGAATTTTTATCCAAATTAAATAAAAATTCTGGACTGAAAATATGAAAGCCAGGGTTCTAAAAGTCAAAATGGGTCGATATAACATTTTTTTCTTTTATTCACATTACAAAATTATACATAAAAGCTGATCCAAAATTTCTAAAATTCAAGATTATTGGTATTAATTTTCAACAAAATAATTGAATTTGCAGCCAAATAGTAGATTTTTCGACAAATAGATATAATTCTGCATTAAATATATAATAATAGACTTTTGAATTGAAAAAAAGTAACTTTCAACTATAAAAGTGGAATTTTTAACAAAAAATGATAAAATTTTTACCAAAAGATAAAGTTTCAATCCAAAAGGACTGATTTTCTATTAGAAAAGACGAATAAAATATAAATAATAATATATGATAATACAATATAGAATAATAAATTCAATTATAAAATTTACTTTTCGACGACAAAAGATGACATCTGAAGAAAATAGTTCAATTTCCAAGGAAAGAATGAAATTTTACACCAAATAGTAGCATTTTTAACCAAGAAAGTTTAAATCTGAACCAAAAATATAATAGTAGATTTTTCAACTAAAAAAATTAGCTGTCAACTAAAAAATATGACTTTTTAGAAAAAAAGTTGAATTTTCGACAAAATAATTAAATTTTAAGCCAAATAGTAGAATTTTCAACCAGAAAAGCTGATTCCTGTACCGGAAATATAATAGTAGACTTTTTAATGAAAAAAGTCACTTTTAATCAAAAAGGGCGACCTGAATTAGATTTATGTTGACTTATCAATTGATAAGTTCATAAGTGGATTTTTACTAAAATAAACATAAATAAATAAAAGTAGAATTTATAAAAAATAGAGATGACTTTTTTTACCAAACGATGCATTTAAAATCCAAATGAACAACAAAGCAGTTGAATTTTCAACAACAAAAATGACCTTCTAAGAAAATAGTTGAATTTTCGACAAAATAATTAAATTTGCAACCAAACAGTCGAATTTTTAAACCCATTTTTTTTAAATTCTGCATTAGAAATACGATAGTAGACTTTTGAATAAATTAAAACTAACTTTCAACTATAAAAGTGGAATTTTAGACCAAAAAAGATCAAATCTCTACCAAATGATAAATTTTAAATCCAAAAGGACGGATTTTCTATTAAACAAGACGAATTTTCAATAAAACTGTTGAATTTTCGACAAAATAATTGCATTTGCAACCAAATAGTAGAATATTCAACAGATAGACATAAATTCTGGACAAAAAATATAATAGGAGACTTTTAAATTAAAAAAAAAAATAACTTTCAAGTATAAAAGTGGAATCTTGAGCAAAAAATGATAAAGTTTCGACGAAAAGATAAATTTTCAATCGAAGAAGACGGATTTTCTATTAAAAAAGACGAATGTTCAATAAAATAGTTAATTTTTCGATAAAAAATAGGACTTTTTAATAAAATAGTTAAATCTTCGACAGAATAATTAAACTTGCAACCAAAAGTAGAATTTACAATAAATAGAGATGACTTTTCTACCAAACGATGCATTAACAATCCAAATAGACGAATTTTCGATCCAAACAGACAAATATTCAACAAAGCAGTAAAATTATCGATAAAATGATGACTTTTTAAGAAAATAGTTGAATTTTCGACGAAATAATTGAATTTGCAACCGAATAGTAGATTTTTCAAGAATTGAATTTCCATTTTTACCAAACGATGCATTGACAATCCAAATAGACGAATTTTTGATCCAAACAGACAAATATTCAACAAAGCAGTCAAATTTTCGACAAACAATATGACTTTTTAAGAAAATAGTTGAATTTCCCGTAAAGAATTGAATTTGCAACCGAAAGTAAATAATAACTTGTCTGACGATATGTTTTTTAACAATGAACACGCGAACACTAGCATTTATTTCCAGAAAGTCCCTAGGACTAATTAGCGAAAAAAAAATTATTTAGTGAGGGTATAACTGAGCTTTTTTCCAAACATTCAAGTCTTTCTACAAAGAACTGATTTCTATCGATGTCCATTTTAGTCAAACTCATGTTATAGACCTCTCGAAAATAAAAATTGTTAGAGACAAAATCTGAATTGTGAAGTAGTGTCGCCCCGCCCTTAATAATCCATTACACCTTATTTTCAACTTGTCAATTTCAAGAGGTTACTTCCCTCAGGCGTGGAAGAACGGTATAGTTGTTCCCATCTTTAAATCAGGTAATTGTAAATATGTAAAAAAAACTACAGACCGATGACCATACGCAATTCCGTGGCCAACGTCTTTGAGATCATTATTTTTTAACAAGTTTATCTGCCTCCTAGTAACACCATCATAGAGGAGCAGCACAGCTTCATAAAAAAGAAATCTACGGTAAATAATATTTTTATCTACACCAATTACTTGTCACAGAAGCTTGAATTGGGCTCTTAAGTCGACGCAGTGTATACTGATTTTTCCACTGCGTTTCACACATTTGACCACGGCATTCTAGTCTCTCGTGGTTGAGCTCAGAGCCCTTGGGATTACTTCTAACTTAATCTCATGGCTTTCTAGCTATTTAGAATTATATGGTAGATTAAAATCAGTGAGAATTAATGGGAAATTCTCTGAAGGGTTTCTAGCCTCGTCTGGTGTGCCACAGGGTTGAACGTGCCCTCATGTTGCGGTCTATGGTCAAAATCGGACTAGGATCAGAGCCGGGGACCTTTACCTCTTCCAGCCTTCTTTCCCGCCTTTCGTACGAACGAAATGTAATCTAGTTACGAAACCGATTTCTAACAATTATATTTTTTCTATAATTTCTCTTCTCCTTTTTCCAATACACTCCAAGTCCCATATAGTAACAATTTCGGGGGTTTCCTCGCACTGGCCTTGTTACTAAATCGGTAGCCTCGAAACGTAAACAATCCGGGCCGCCTGAACCGTTTCCAATTGAAATGCATAATATTGCGCAAATACTCACGCCCTGCGGCCCTTTCGATGCGAGAGTCGTAACCGTCTCTCGCCCTGCCCGCTGAGAAATTGCGTCTATGGCACCTGGAGCACTCTCCATTTTTATGTAGGCTCCCCTTTGGACTTACAGCAAAGTATGGACCAAATTATACGTATTTGGTTTAGCATTTCTGAAACTCGCGTTCAATTTCAAATGGCAAGACTCACAACCGTTTGTTGTCAGCGTTATTGTCGGAGAAAATTGAGCCCCGACTTCAGGTGAAAAATGTGAACCACTCTTAATATGTGACGTGGAATGAAGAAACCAGCCTCAGGACCAGAAAATTAAAAAAAATTTTACTTTGATTTGCTTTTTCTCATAAACTCATTTCTGTTCTAAAGCTGGTTTCTTCATTCCACGTCACATATAAGTTTCAAAAACATAATCACAAAACTTCTGAACTCTATTGTGTAATGATTGCATAGCCTTCAGGTTTTCATTAAAACATTTTACTACATCAGACGAATTTAAAAAAGCAAGACCATAACAGTTTTTCAAAAAAGAACCTTCTTCTGATGTTTCGCCTTTGTATTCAGTACTTAATCCAAGCTGTTTGACTTTTCTCCACCGACTTTGACGACGTAAATGAAATCTACAATCATTTATAGTAATGGAATTATTAAACACTAAACGTATAGCCGAATGCATGTCGATTTCGAAGTCTACATACATTATTTTTGGTTTAAAAGTCAAATCAAATTTCTTAGATTCTGAAGTTAAGTCAGCAGAAATGGAGTAGCATAGGATAGCGTTAGGGGGCAGTGTGACGCAGGCGTTAAATCTTCGACAGTTATATGGAATTTAAAATTACGGATATGGAGCCATTCGTCTTCAAATGCGCTCATATGCGCCACAAGATTTTTTTTCTAACTTTAAAAACTACCCACGATACGAAGCTTTTAACACTTTACAAAGTGATGACCATCAAAATAAAAAGTTTTTAATCCACAGTGATGAAGGGAGTGACGTATGAGGTTTCAAATGCGCTTAAATGCGCCATGACAATTTTCTGAATATCTGGAAAATTGCCCAAGATATAGAGGTAATAACGTTTTGCAAAGTGATGACAACCAAAATAAAAAGTTTTTAATTCGCAGTGATGAAGGGACTTTCCTGTGGGGTTTCCAATGCGCTTATATGCGCAAAAATTTTTTTTTGCAAAATTAAAAAAACTGTCCACGATACGAAGCTTTCAACACTTTACAAAGTGATGACCATCAAAATCAAATGTTTTTAATCCACAGTGATGAAGGCAGTGTCGTATGGGGTTTCAAATGCGCTCATATGCGCCATAAAATTTTTCTACATATCTTACACATTGCACAAGATGTGGAGGTCATGACATTTTGCAAAGTGATGACCAAAAAAATGAAAAGATTTAATCCGCAGTGATGAAGGAACTGCCGTATGGGGTTTCAAATGAACTCATATGCGGCATAAAAATGGTCTGCATATCTTGAAAATTGCCCAAGATATGGAAGTCATAACATTTTGCAAAGTGATAACCAACAAAATAAAAAGTTTTGAATCCGCAGTGATGAGACTACTGTCGTAAGGGGTTTCGAATGCGCTCATATGCGCCATGAAAATTTTCTGAATATCTTGAAAATTGCCCAAGATATGAAGGTCATAACATTTTGCAAAGTGATGACCACCAAAATAAAAAGTTTTTAATCCGCAGTGATGAAGGGACTTTCCTGTGGGGTTTCCAATGCGCTCATATGCGCCACAAATTTTTTTTGCAAAATTAAAAAAACTGTCCACGATACATAGCTTTCAACACTTTACAAAGTGATGACCATGTGATGAACAACAAAATAAAAAGTTCTTAATCCGCAGTGATGAAGGGACTGTCGTATGGGCTTTCAAATGCACTCATATGCGGCATAAAAATTGTCTGCATATCTTGAAAATTTCCCAAGCTATGGAGGTCATAACATTTTGCAAAGTGATGAGCAATAAAATGAAAAATTTTTAATCCGCAGTGATGAAGGGAGTGTCGTGTGGAGTTTCAAATGAGGTGCGTTCCGCTAGCACCTCCACAACGGAATTTGAATATTTCCTTTATGCCATAATTTTGGGGTTTTTTTTGGGCAACGATGCCGATTTTTGGGTTCTTTTAGTGTTCTCAAAAAAGCGACTTTTGGGTGAAGCTGCTGGCAGCCAGCACCTCCACTAAAAAAAATTTAAAAATTAAAAAAATTGACTGCACCAGAATTTTGGGATTTTTATGGGCTCTTCAAAAATGAAATAATTGTCAAAACACAACCCGTATTTCCTGAAAACTACCCTCAAAATAACATATATACTCAAAATAAATGTAAGCATATAATAAGAATTTTTGGCTTTTTTGGGGTCTTTTTGGCACCAATTCCGATTTTCGGTCACTTTTATTTTTCTCCAAAAACCGGACTTTTGGGTGGAGGTGCTGGCAGACAGCACCTTCACTACATAAAATTTAAAGAATTAAACAAATCAACAGCGCCAGAATTTTAGGCTTTTTTTGGCCCTCCAAAACTGCAAAAATTAATTTTCGAAAAACTACCCCTGTCTCCCAAAAATTAACCTGAAAATAACTTACGCACCGAGCCTAATGTAAGCATATCCGAATTTCGGACTCCCCAAAACACTCAAAAATTACACTGGTTTACAAAAAAAAAAAAAGGTGATGACTATTTGACAAGACCACTTTATCCTTATGTATTTTGACGCGCTGAATATGAATCCGAGGTCTATTTACCTCCATCACGTCAGGTTCAAAGTCATTTCAAGGTCAAATACAGGAAAAGCCGTGCAATGAACTTCAAAAACCTTTTACATAAGTTTTTGGGGTCGCTGAATATGAATCCGAGGTCTAATTATCTCCATAACGTCAGGTTCAAGGTCATTTCAAGGTCAAATTCAGGAAAAGCCGTGCAATGAACTTCAAAAACCTTTTACATAAGTTTTTGGGGTTGCTGAATATGAATCCGAGGTCTAATTATCTCCATAACGTCAGGTTCAAGGTCATTTCAAGGTCAAATTCAGGAAAAGCCGTGCAATGAACTTCAAAAACCTTTTACATAAGTTTT
>CAKNWT010056180.1:0-13689 GCA_932066315.1 Andricus coriarius | reverse complement strand
CATTCATTTTTTAATGTTTCCAATTTTAAATTCTTCCATTTTTAGCGTTTGAATTTGGAATAATAATGTTTTAATGGTTTTCAGTGAAGAATTATTTGTGAAACCTACAATTTAAGCTGTTGAGTCCAAATACTGTTTGAATATTGTAAATTTAAAATTGTTCAATTTGATAAATTCGTTATAATTGAGTTTTGAAAAACTTCAGTTTAAAATCCATCAATTTTGTAGGCTGACATTTGAACTTGTTTTGAACTTACGGGTTTCAATTTTCAATGTTTTTAATTATAAATTCTCTCAATTTGAAATTTGAACGATTTGTGCGAATTTATTATTGTTCCAATTTGAACCTTCAAATTTTGAATAACTCACTTTAAATGTTCTCAGTTGAAAAATTCTTTAATTGTTTTAAAAGTATCAGAGACAAAATTCTGAAATTTGTATCTATTCCAAATTGTATTTTTAAAGGTTTCAGAGTTAAAATTCTGTAAGTTTGATTCATTCGAATTTTAAATAATTAAGTTTGGAAATTTTTCATTAAAAAATTCGTTTGTTTTGAACGCTGCAATTTAAAATGGTTTACTTTTAAGATTTTCAATTATGAAGTCGATCAAATTTTTAACGTATTGTGCCACTTATACGAATTTAAATATTGTTCAATTTGGAATGCTTCCGAATTATTATTGTTACGTTTTGAACTTTTGAATTAAGAACAAGGGGAAAATTCGGTAAGAGTTTTATGTACGGGGTCCACAATTTTCGGAAAACTGTGTTACGTAATTTATGGATGCCCCCTAATTAAATTTTGAAGGTTTCCACAATAAAATTCAGTAAATGCTAGAAATTGGACTGTTTAGTTATAAATTCTTCAGAGTAAAAAATTTGAAATCATGATCAATTCCAATTTTGAATGCGAAAGAATTCAATTAAGAATAATTAAATCTGGAAGTTTTCCAATTTGAAATTCTCGAACAGCTGGGAAAGGAACTGTTTAGTTATAAATGCTTAGATTCGAAATTCTGTTAAATTCCAGTTTTGATTTTTTTCAACTTGAATCTTGGAATTCGAAATATTTCAATTTAAAAAAATTCACATTTGAACACTGCAGTTTGAACTGGTTAACTTTAAAATTTTTTAAATTCGACTTCAGTGAACGTTGAGACGTTCAAAGCTAAAGTTTAAGAATATTAATTCTTAAATTTTAAACACTGCCATTTTTTTAATTGGGCACTTCTGAATTTTCTTTAGAATAGCCCAGTCCTGAACATAATGAATATAATAAAAGTAAAACGCAATTTTGTATTGTCATTTGTACCAGGGAAATCGTTTTGAGTAAACCAGGCGGGTAGAATTAAAATAAAATCATTTTGTTTACAGAAATTGATCCTGATCGTAGTCTGCCTGACAGTGGCGGTCATCATTTTGATAATCATTTTGGTAACTAGTTTGAGCTGATTTCCTGGATGGCCATCAACTCAACCCGAGACCAGAGACACATGTGCACCTTTTCAGAGCACAAATTCATTCATCTCCCGATTTCAGTTCGTCTTTGACGTCCCAGTGAATCCAGTAAAAATAAATCACCAATGCACTCTCCTGGACGTTCCTGAGAATCGAACTTTTCACCTCTTTCTTTCTCCCCAGTCTGCGATCGTCGTCTTGCTCTTGTTCCAATTTTTTTTTGTAAATAATTCTAAGCAAAGATAAAAATTACGAAATCGAATTGCTTGGAGAAAAAAAATGTTGGCTGCCAAGTAGCAAAAGGAAGTCAAGATTTTTTCTCTTATAGTCGAATATTATATTGTAATTTTTGTTAGTTTGAGTGAGACACTTCTCCAGTCTTTAGTCAATTTTAAAGACGCTGAAAAATGTAAAAAACTGGTCTGCATTTTGAAAATGCATTCGAATTTCAACCTCTTAATCGACATACACTTTTTCAATTCACGCATTATTATTTTCGTGCTTAACAGTATTTCTTAGCACTATTAATACCCCGTTATTGTTATCAAGTTGTCGATAAAGGGCAAAAGGAAACACCTCTGGAGGCTACTTTGTGTACATATATTATTCATATGTTAGTAGGAGGCTCGAACTACCAGATACTAATCTTCTAGGACGAAAAAAGAGGAGAGAAGTATCGATATCGAGTCTAAGTGTTGTAGAATCTCGAAGATTGTCTTTTTGATAAATAGAATAATGTCCTGGGTGACTGGAAGGGAAGTTAGGCTGGCTCTTTTTCCACATTCCATTATTTTGTCACCCGGTATTTATTTATAAACTGCTTCAGCAAATTTTTTTCCGAAAGACGCTGAGGTAGTAGAAATATTTCAAAATAACTGAGAGAAAAATAGGAGGGTCTCGACTTTATCCAGAGAAGGAACATTTTCAAAATTTCTGAAGAGCCGAGATCCTCGAAATGGCAAAATCTAGTCCGTTTTTCGTGGCTACGCACAATTATAATTAAAAGTCCTCTTGGAATGGACAAGATTATTTTTTCTCTCGGTGAAAATTAGAAATAGGGCGAACTGTGCTGCGCTACGTGGTTTATAATCGACTCTTTGACTACACTGGGGAAAGGAGTTTTTCGAAAAAATGTAAATACTATACATAAGAGTATAATTATAAATACGGTTTCAGCTTTTTCTTTATAATATTTCGCAATACTCTTCGTGTAAGTATCAGCACCCAAAAAATAATGGATAGTGGCGATAAAGGTATCAAGTCTAGAAGGATTTGAAGACTTTGAATGAGAAAGCTTTCAGCAGAAAGGATTCGATGCAGAATCCATTTCAGATTTATTGAATTCAGAAGATTTCGAATTTATATGTGAAGGAGTTGAAAATGGAAAAAGTAAAAGGAAATTGAAAAAAAAGAGGAAAATAAAAAAGAAGAGAATTAAGAAGAGGAAATTTCATTTTTTTTAAATGAAAAGATCATAGAAGAAGATAAATGTACATAAGAAGAGGGTAGCGAGACAATAAAAACTCCGTTCAGGAAGTATTTAAACCACTGCTGCGAAGTTAATGATTCAGGGGAAATTCGAAGAAAAAAGAAGATTGCTATGATGATTTCAGAGGCGACGAGCTATTCGAAGTAAGTATGGATATTGAGCCTAGTTCGATGTCGTGCTTCTGTTCCTTTTTTTTCTGGCTTCATGTAAGTATACGAAACTGCCCCCTTTGTCAGAGGGCAAACCGATTTCGACTGCCAACGTTGCATTTCTTTATTGCCCTTCTCGTTCTTTTAAGTATTTATATTATTGCCTTATACGTACACGGTATCTGTTATAATTTATTGCGCTGGAGATCCACGTCCCTCCTTAGTTGATGATTTTATTTTTTTGATACAATCCTCCACAAAAGAATGTTTCCATTCTGCTAACAGATTCTTCTGATCAAGTAAAATAGTATTATATTCAAATTAAATGAGAATCTCAACTAAGGAGGGTCGGTTTTTAATCTTTTGTTTTTTTGTTGGTTGTCAGCCGCTCTTGAAAACGGAAACGTTGCTTGAAAACTCTTTCGTATTTAATTAAAGATGATTTTATCAAATTGATGAAAAAGTTTTCTGGGCGGTCGTTTTTTGTATTGTATAATTTTTTGGATTCTCGAATGTGAATATAGTGCAAGTCTAAAGTTATTAAGCGCAATGGTTTTCTTTTCACGGTCCTCGAATCAACGATTTTTCAAGTCTATCATACTTCTGTATAACAATCGTGTAAATAAATGTCTTTGTTTTACATTTTTAGTTTTCATTTATTTCAATTTAATTTCCAGATTATAATTATCAGTTTTCTTAATTAGAAAGTACTTACGTATTTTGCTCAGCAAATGTTTTTTTCTCTTTTTTATGTAGAATTGTCTAGTCATGGGCTTAACATCAATGTGCAATGTTTGCTGAGTACAAGATGCATCCGTGAAAGAATTTAAAATCGGAATTTTTTTATATCAATGGTATTTTTAAAAATGTTCGTAGAGATAGAGAATATCTATAAACGTATGCATCTGATTATTTATATTTTATCAAACTTTTTATTGTAGGGTGACTTAAAAAAATTGCAAGTAGATTCAGAAACTGTATTTTTAAATTCCTGGAATTGTAGTTTTAGAAAATAGTGTATATAAAAGATACTATGAAGATATGAATTAAAATTTATGGTGGAATACAGGTAATAAGTTTCAGTTAAATCGGTAATAATTCAGATTTCTACCTGATCCATATTGAGACAATTTTAAGATTAATATGTAATTAC
This sequence comes from Andricus coriarius, assembly GCA_932066315.1. NCBI lineage: Eukaryota > Metazoa > Arthropoda > Insecta > Hymenoptera > Cynipidae > Andricus > Andricus coriarius. The sequence goes on along the minus strand of CAKNWT010056180.1, from coordinate 9,440 downwards.
ATTCAAAGTAAAATTTTATAATTATATAAAAGAGCAAATTGAGAAAGAGTCACAACCTGCACACCACAGAAAATAGATAGTGAGAGAAGAAAAAAAACTAATGATGTATTCGTGATTTATAATGAATTTTCTTGTGGATTTGTTGCTGAGAGCAGAAGAAGATCATGATCATGATTTGCCTCGCCATTCTTGCCATTGTCGTGGCCACCACAATTGGTGGATACTTTGGACTGTGAACATCCAATATCAGGTAATTTATAAATTTCATAAAAATAATATACATATATACTTGGGATTATATAAACGTTATCAGACCAATTTTGGGCTAACAAATTTGACCAAATTCCTTTTGAAATTCCTCGATATCCTTAACGATCTCTTCATATCCCGCAAGATCCTATAAAAATCTTTGCAATTACTTTAAATTATTGAAAACCTTTTTAATCGCCTAAAACCCTTTAAATAGTGTAAAATCCTTTGAAATTCTTGGCAATCCTATAAAATCCCTTAAATCTTGTGAAATTCCTTGAAATTCATTGAAATTTTTTTTAAATGCCTTAATATCCCTTGAAATATTTTTAGGTATATCCACTAAAATCTTTGAATCCTTAGTATCCTCAAATCTTGTGAAATTTTTGAAATATTTTTAAATTCCTGTAAATTTTTGTGATACATTAAAATCCACTGAAATCTTGTAAAATTCCTTGATATCCTTCGAAATCTTTTTTAATGGCCTAAACTCTTTGAGTCTTTGGAAATCTTAGATCTGTTGAAATTTTTAGAAAGTCATTGAAACCCATAAAAATCCTCTAAAATCCTTGGAAATCAGGAAATCCCTTAAATCTTCTGAAAATCTTTGAAACCCCTAGACATCCATGAAAGCTTATTGAAATATTTTTTAAACTCATACAATTTTGCAATCTGTTCAAATTATAAAAAATCTGGAAAGTCGTATTAAATACCTTACATATTGTGAAATTCTTAAAAATTCCTTGATAACTTTGAAATGCGTTAAAATCCATCACTTAAATTTTGTAAAATTCCTTGAAATATTTTTAAATTCCTTAATATCCTTTGAAATATTTTTAGATATATCCCCTAAAATCTTTGAATCCTTAGAAATCATAAAAACCTTTAAATCTTGTGAAATTCTTGAACTATTTTTTAATCGCCTAAAATCATTAAATCTTTGGAAATCATGAAATCGTGGAAATCCTTAAAAATCTTTTGATATCCCGTGAAGTCCTTTAAAAATCTTTGGAGTCCCTTTAAATTCTTGAATATATTTTGGAATCATCTAAAATCCCTTAAGCCTAGTTATATCCTTTTATATCCTTGGCAATCCTATTAAATCCCTTGAATCTTGTGAAATTCATGGCAATATTTTTAAATGTCTTAATATACGTTGAAATCTGTTTAGGCATATCACCTAAAATCTTTGGATCCTTCGAAATCATAAAATCCCTTAAATCTGATGGAATTCTTGAAATATTTTTAAATTCCTGTAATTTTTCGTAATACATTAAAATGCCTAGAAATTTGTTTAAATTCCTTGATATCCTTCGAAATATTTTTAAATCACCTAAAATCTTGAAATCTTTAGAAATAATGAAATCCTAGAAACCCATTAAAATCTCTGAAATCCTTTGACAATTTTTGCAATCCGTTGAAATCCCATAACATCTTTGAAGTCCTCTAAAATCCCTTGTAATTCTCTTCAATCTTATCGTAAGTTCTTTGAAATCTTTAAAAATCCACTTAAATCTTTAAAGTAATGAAATCCCTTAAATCGCGTGAAAACCTATTAAATGCCTTGATATCCCTTATAATCTTTTAAATTCTCTGAAATCCCTTTCATCTTGCCAAAATTTGGTAAAATATTGAAATTTTTTTTTTTTATAATTCCTTGATATTTTTGCAATCCGTGAAAATTCATAGAAAATGGTAGAAGCCCATGAAAATTCTCTAAAATCTTTGAAATCCCTAGAAATCCATTAAAGTCCTTTGAAATCTTTGAAATTCTCCAAGATCCTATAAAGCCTTTAAGCCTTGTAAAATCCTTTGAAATATTTTTAAAACTCCTAAAATTTTGCAATCTGTTAAAATCATTAAAAATCTGGAAAATCATATTAAATACCTTAAATCTGGTAAAATTATTTAAAATCCCTTGAAATCTTTGAAATGCATTAACATTCACAATCCATCGCTTCAATTTTGTGAAATTCCTTGAAATGCCTTAAAATATTTTTAAATCCCTTAAAAATCTTGTAATTCGTAGAAATTATTTGAAATTCCTTGCAATCTCTAGGAATCCATTAAAATCGCTTAAAATGTTGTCAATTCTTTTAAGTCCCCTGGCAATTTTTGCAATCCGTTAAAATCCCATAGCATTCTTTGAAGTCATCAAATCCCTTAAATCTTGTGAAAACCGCTTAAATACCTTGAAATCCCCTAAAATCTTCGAAACTCTTCGATTTTTTAAAAGTAATTCCTTGATATTTTTACAGTCCGTTAATTTTCTTAGAAAATCGTTCAAACCCATGAAAATTCCCTAAAATCCCTAGAAATCATGAAATCTCTTAAATCTTCTGAAAATCTGTGAAATCTTTAGAAATCCATTAAAGTCCCTTGAAATCTTTGGAATTCTATGAAATCCTATAATAGCCCCTTAAATCTTCTAAAACCCCTTGAATTCTTTTTAAACTTAAAATTTTGCAATCTGTTCTAATCTAGAAAATCATATTAAATACCTTAAATCTGGTGTAATTCTTTAAAATCCCTTGAAATTCATGCAATGCGTTCAAATCAAAAATCCATCCCTTAAATTTTGTGAAATTCCTTAAAATATCTTGAAATATTTTTAAATCCCTTGGAATATTTTGAAAGCCTGTGAAACATCTTGAAATTTCTAATATTTTTAAAATCCCGTGAAATTCACCGTCTTTTAAAAGCTCTTGAAATGACTTTTATGTAACTCTCCAAAGTCCCTTGGAATCTTTTAAAGCATATCAAATCCTTCAAAATCGCATGCTTCTTTTTAAATTCCTTAAAATCCTCGAAATAATTTAAAATCCTATGAAATCCCTTTAATCTTGTAAAATGTCTCGAAATGTCTTGAAATTTTCCAAACCTTTTGAAAAGTGTGTGCTGAAAAGACGAGTCTAAACTCCTTGATTTAGACGAAAGTCAATAAATTGGCTCAAGTATTAATAACCTTGAAATTTCAAGGTGACAAATAATAAAAATTGTGAATTTTAAACTGAAAAATGTTTTTTCCAGAGGGGTAAGAAGACGTCGAGCTCGTTCCTCTGAGGGATCATGTATCTTTTTTGGGCAAAGTGGCACCGTTGCACACGTTGACGCATATCGCCAGGAAATCATCAGCAGAAAGTCAGGCAGTGATGGCACCTTCATCATCATCTTCGCCTTTGTCGAAATTGTCAGCATCATCGTCATCATCATCCTTATCAACATCGGCCTTACAATTCCAAAAATTGCACTCGTACTATTTGCACCATCATCGGCATCATCGGCGTTACCCAAATACGAAGAAAATGGTCCTTATTGTACCTAAAGAGAGTCACGGTAGCATTTCACAATATACATGTGCATATACATAATTGCATATACATAATAAATATACATATTTCATTATACATATATATACCGTAGCCCACATAGACTCTAGGCTAGTGTTAGTAAAGTTTCGTTGAAGCATATTTTGTATCGAGCGTAGCTTACCGCGACCAATTTTTGGTCATTGGTTAAATCCTCCAACGATATGCATAGTATAGGCCCAATTTCTCTCGCTCCCAGATATTATTGTTTACCGATAGAGATTTCATCCTCTTTTATTGCCAGCAATTCATCAATCTAAAGTCTAAAAAAATGTTGTATAAATCATCGATAATCAAAGCGATGGAAAAAGATGGAAATTGTGAGAGTTGGAATTTGAATTCAAGTTTTAAATAGTCCTAATTTATTTTGAAGCACTTGAATTTCAAAGGCATCATATGTAAAAGAGCTTAAAATTATGTTAAAATTTAAAAAAATAGAATAAAATTTCCGAATTTTGTACATGAAACGCTGGACCTAAAGAAGATTAAAATCACGGCCCTTTATTCGGTAAAGATCACAATCACAACCATCCTAAATGAATCTGGGAACTCTCTGCAACGAAATTCTCAGTCTCCTCCGAAAAATTCCGAATTTTAGGACATTTTCAACCCACTCTGAAAGTAGGATTTATCGCAGCTTTTCGGAGGAGGCTTTTCCAAATTGGCATAATGAGATCCTATTTGAAAAAAAAGAACAGTATACCCCGATCAAAATTGTTGAGTTCAAGTCTAGCTGAGATTTTCGAGAGTTGCAGAGTCGAAATAACGACAGGAGGATGCATTTTGCTGCAGCAGTAAATATTACATAATATAGGTGTTATGGAAATTAATAAAAAAAAGGCCATCGCCTCAAACGAGGTGACAATTGTCAAGTTTGGCCGCACTGATTGGACTTTTGGGCCTCGTTCGAGGATTGCTGAGATGTAAATGTACTTCACGATGTATAGTTAGACGGCATGAAACACGGAGGCTGATCCCTGATGATCACCCTGATAATATGCATATAAATATATAAATATTATACATATAATTAATAGTCGATATTCAAGAGGAGAGTGACGCGATTACGTAATGTTAATGTTTTGTTGAGTATATTATATATGAACGTTGAGGTAAATACGATGTCAGAAGACTATGAGTTACACTGTTCAAACTAATGATTAAATTATAATAAATCAAGGCGGCGACGTGAATCATGCGTTATTGGTAATCACTGATCACTCGATGCGAGATATGTATATTTTAAGATCACCTTGCATTGTACAGAAAGTGTATATGTAATTGTTAGCCTAGATAGTTACGTTGCTATTTCTCATTATTACATTCTGGGTGACTTTTTAAGGTGAGAGGCGAGTTACCTGAAACGCAAGAAGACCGAATATCATCGGACTTTTATATATTTATTTTTTAGTTCTTCAATTTTAAAACAATTTGGTTTTAATTCTATCCTGATATAAAACAAATCTATTTTTACTTGATATAATTAAGTAGATCCGAAGTTTTATTAACTTCTTTTCAGAAGCCTCCCAGTTCCCAAGTCCACTGAATTCAAGTACCTATACACCTATTTCTAAATTATTTTAATTCTTTAAATTCAAAGAAATGTCGTGAATTTGTATAAAATGTTTGAATTCCTTTAATTCTCATAAATTCTTTGTATTTTCGTGAATTCTTTCGAATTATTATGAAGTTTCTAGAATTCCTTTGCATTTTCCCTGAATTTAGAGCATTTTATCTCTACTTGAATGTATTTGACTGCTTTCAAGTGAAAACTTAAATTCTATAGAATAAAGTAATGCCTTAGGCTGGTCCAAAAATTCGACTTTAGATTTTTCGTGAACGATCCTCTCCCAATTCGTTCGTTTTCCGGAAAAATAATTTCCCTATTTCTTTTTTTCAAATCTTTAACATTACCCCTTCCCCCAGGCTTTTGAAATTAACGTGGGGTTTTTAATGGGAAATGTTCCGTTCACGAAAAAATGGAAAAAAGAAGTATTGTGCCCCAAAAATGCCCCAAAAAATGTAATATAGCTATTTTATGTAAAATTCATGCTAAAAACTGTATTTTTTTAAATTTGTCCAAGAATAATTATTTTTATTCGATAAGTGACAAGCTCAAAAGTATTTTTAACTAATTTTTAATTGTTAAAACAATTATTATTTATTTAAACCATTTTTTAAGTAAATCGTGAAAAGTTATTTTTTTCGGGATAAATCATACAATTGATACATTTTAAAAGTAATATCTTGTTAAAACATATTTTCTAATTACTTAAACATTTTTTCATCCTGTAGATCGTGAAATGTTTTCTTTAAAATTAATTTCACAGGTAACGAATGTTAAGAGTGATATTTTTTGTGTAAGAGAGTTTGCAATTATTCAAACTATTACTACCAGTTTCTCCTTATTCGCTTATTATTTAACCTTTTCTTCCATCAACCAAAATAGATATAAAAAAAATAACTATCCATAACGTAACTGAAAAAAATGGTTAAAATAATTGCAACTGTCTGTTTTTTACACAAAAAATCACTCTGAGCATTTATTAACTCTATTATTGATTCCAGAAAGTAGTAAATTTTCAAGATTTACAGGGTAAAAATTGTTTAAACAAATGAAAATTGATTAAATAATTACCAAATATGTTAAACAATAAATATTATTTTTCAAATTCATCAACTATATCATTTATCCCGAAATATAATAACTTTTCACGATTTACAGGAGAAAAACAGTTATTTAAACAAATAATAATTGTTTTAACAATTCAAAATTAGTCATACAATACTTTGAAACTAGTCACTTATCGCATAAAAATAATTTATGTTGAAAAAGTTCCAAAAAATACCGTCTTTAGAATATATTTTACATAAAACTGCTATTTTGTTTGCACTCTTAGTTATTGAGTGGAAATTATTCCTTGAACATTCCTTAACAGGTGAATCAACTTTAATTTACAACGAGTTAGTAAAAATTCAATAACAAGTAGAATTTATTTTTCCGGGAAACGAACAAATTGGGGGGCATCGATCTCCAAAAATGAAGATTTGAATTTTGACAAGTATAAATTTGGACCATCATAGACTAATGCCTAAATTTTAAATGATTTCTCTCAAATCTGAATTAGTTTAGAATGTCTAAGTAACATTCGAAAACTCAATTTTTATTGATTCTTTGGATTCTTGAATTTTTAATTCTTTGAACTTGAATTTTTTATAATTTTCTTTTAATTCACTTAAATTTCACATTTTTTGGGAATAATACAAATTATAAATTGTTATCCTTCGTAAATAATAAATCAAGGTGTCGGCCGAACCGGAAATTTTTTTCATTTAATTTGTTAAATTTTTCATTTTTTTGAGCTGCGAATACAAATTTTGTATTTAAAGTGCTTCTTTTTAAAATAAATCGATATTATATTTTTTTCTTTCGAAATCGATACTCTAAAAAATCAATCTTCCAGTCAAGCAACAAATTGATAGTAAAATTTAAAAAATAAAATAAAATTTAAATAATAAATTACAATACTCTAACCGATGCAAACCGCTTAAATCTTACGTGCCTCATACGTAGAAACAATCATACTTGTACGAAATATTGTGCCTAACTTAAATAGTAAAAGACTGTCATAAACCCACACTTCTTTCGCAAAGATTGTGCTGCGTAAAAATCTTAAAAAATCAAACCTCGAGTATATAAAATACTTTTAGTCTAGTCCAAAATTTCCTAAATTTGTTACATTCTCATTCGTGAGACTGTAATGGAATCTTCTCAATTTTCGATTTGTAGTTTTTTAATTATACTTTGTCAAACACAAGCTCGTGGACTCGATTTTCTTGCGTTTCGAGTTTTTCGTACAATTCTAGTCTAGATATACGAAAATTATTGAAAAAATGCATGATTTGTTCGGCATCTGTTTGTATCGAAGTTAATTCGGGGGCATTTTTCCTTTCCTTGTGGAAGGAAATAAAAAGGCGTGAAAGCGACAAAGAACTAAGACCAAAACTCTCTTAGATGTGGATATTTTATAAATTGTGGTGTAAAGGGGGAAGGACAAGTTTACGTGATCTCGTAACTTATAATTAGACTATATTTTAATACTTTTGTAGATATTCATTTTTTCATCGCAAAGCCTCTTAATTCTGCTATATTTTGAAATTTGAGGCTTCAGCATAATTTGAAAATGATTTGATTGTTATATTTTCGGATCTAGACTAAAAGTTGACGAGAAGTCAACCAAAGAATACTTAAAGTTGAACTTCTCCCTCTCTTGTTACCAATCTAAGACGTAATCCAACATTTAATTCCAGACACCTTGTCACGTGTCATTACTGATCTCTTCGATATACATGTATTATTATCTGTAATGATGTATTTATCTCTCGTGACAATTTCGGGCTAAGATGAAATCCAAATAATCTAAAGCTGAATTCTAGACTGCGAAGAATTTTGAATGCGATTGAATTAAAATTACTTCTCAATTACTACTACTTTAGTACTCTCATCGTGATAGTTGGATACAGAGAGCACCACTAGGAAAAAATAATTTAGGTTTTGGTGTTTGTGCTCTGCTTTAAATTTATCGAAAGGGCATGTTATCTGTTCCAAATGAAAATTGGTTAAACAAATTAATTAATCTAATTAAAAATAATAATATTAATAATAAAAAGGCCAGTGGTGCACTCTGTTAAAATTTAAGGTCATACACACCATGATTCTAGATAGAGTCCCATTAGCTCCTGCGTCTAGCGAGGCATAGAATTTAGCTTTTATCTCAGATTTTAGAAGAGAATTTAAAAGTCCTCGTGATAGGAATTGAGAGATAAAGTTAATTTCTCATCGATAGATAAGTTTACGAATAAATTCACATTTATTGGTGCACAATCGACTGTGTGTTAACGAGTTTGGCCTAAGACGCATTTGTTGAGGTTGATGTTGCATTAATTGCCACCGGCTTTTCCAATTTAATCGGAAAAATCTGATTATTCCATTCCCAACACCTCTGAAATGTCCACGAATTTTTGTCACATTTTATTTTTATACTTAATTTCTCCTGAGTTTCAAATAATTTCAAACTTCTTGAATGAATCATAATTAGACTACATTAGCAAATTGAAGACCTCAAAAAATTGATCTTTTAGAATTCAGGAATATTTAACTCTTCATTTGAAATTTTCCGAGAGCTAAATTTTCAAGTTGCTAATACGTTACACTTTTTATTTTATTATTTATTTATTATCTTTTTTACAGCATGCTCTAATATGTTTATTTTTGTGTGAAAGTGCATTATTTCAAGAGTAAACAGTTCAATTAATACGTTAATAACATTACAATTTCAATTATTACAATTTGTACATTTTTCATTTTAAGAGAAATTATTGAATTTTGAAAAGTATAAATTACAATTTGAAAATTATTATTTTTAAACGATTTAAATTCAAATAATTCAACTTTAAACTTGACATTAAAGGATTCCAATACAAAAAATACGTTTAAATTTCACAGTTTTAAGTTAAAAAAATGTTCAGTTTCAAACAAAGTTGGGAATCGTTTAACCTTGAATGCTTCTACATCAAAGCGAGTAATTTAATTCTTAACCGGCACCACGGGTCTAGATGAATAAGAGAAGTTTTTTGTCTCGCAATATCTTTCATTCAAACCTCAAAATGAAGAGCATAGAATAAACAAATTTATGAAAATCATAATGACATTTGAATCTAAAAAATCACCTTTTGGCTCAAATTAATATCTTTTTTACAGCATGCTCTAATATGTTTATTTTTGTGTGAAAGTGCATTATTTCAAGAGTAAACAGTTCAATT
>CAKNWT010056158.1:0-12624 GCA_932066315.1 Andricus coriarius | reverse complement strand
CGTCATTGCACTTTCTTTAAAATTAAAAATATATTTCAAGAATAGAGAAAAATATCAATTAAAAAAAATTATATGCATGAAAAATAAAATAAAAGTTCCCAAAAATACAAAAACGGAAGTTGGGTTACAATATCAGGTCTAGAAAATAGAATGTAATTATTAAAAACATGTATAAAAATATCTCTTGATAATTAAATACAGCACAGACATGTAATACAAATGTTCAAAAACCTAAACACGCTATTCGTTATCAGCGCCGTCTTCGGAAACAGATTTGGTACAAACTTTAGGATGATAATCATCGTAAGAACATTTAAAACGTAGGTATTCCATAGTAGGAGGACGCGAACGTCCTCGTACTACCTAACATTGTATTCTTCCTTTTGAATTTCAATACTTGTAACACAACTTCCGCTTTTATACTTTTAGGTACTTTTAATTTACTTTTTATGTACACAATTTTTTCAGTTAATTTTTTGCTCATAAATATGAAGAAAAATGGAACAATAATAATGTTTAGTGCTTAAAAATAATACCACGTGCTGTAAACATCAACTTAGTTGTAATGTCATCCGTGTTTATTCTCAAAGCAGTACTCTGAATCCGGCCATCTTCGCCGAGTGTTTTTGGATCTCGATGGATTTCATTGTTACCAACGTTCTGAAATTATAACTCTCAGATGCCAGGCATACTTATCGCACAGTAAATGACGTCCTACGTTGTTGATCAGGCAAAGTGGCTCCCACCCACTGTGCCATTCGGCAGCCTCCCTAGCAGGCCTCAGAGAGGGGATATGGCCAGACTGGGGTGGACGGAGCGATCCCTCTGAGGTCATCAGTTAGATGCACAGATTCGAAGCACTGTGCTGGTGTGTTATGAAAGTGCATGTGGTTGTATGTTCATTACTCGAAGTCGGCCAGCGACCATCGAGCCTGGTTTCTCCGTAGGAGCCCCAAGCGCAAGAAGATCGCTGACTCATTTTCGAGTCTTCTCAAAATCGGCTTCGACCCCCCAAGGCTAGACCCTCGAAAGAGCCTATTTATCTTTGGTAAGGCACCAGCTTTTTCTAAAAGGACCTAGAGTTTAAGGTGGGTTGCGAACCACCGAAGCCCCGGTAGAAGTACATGGAAAAATTTCGTTTGGTACCAGGCTCAGGGATCGAACCCCAGACCTCCTGCATGGAAGTCTGACGCGCTCTCATTTAAGCAACCGAGGCTTCAAACACCAACTTACTGATACAAAAAATTTTGTGTCAAAAATAATAATTTTTCTATTTTTAAAATATAGAGGAGAGTACCCGAATATGAGATATTCTCGTAATATGAGATAGCGGGGTTTTAGCTAAACTAAAAGGCGCACTCTTTTGATGCTATCACTAACTTGTAGCCCTTAAAGAAAAAGTAATTTCGTGGTGAAGCCATTTTTTATTGTGCTTCTACAGATTATGAGCAAACTGTTTGTGAAATCGGTGGTGGTCGAGTACTTTGAAGGGAAGTCTTTAAACCCTATTTATTATGTATTAAATAAATATTTAGCAGTAAAGTCTGCCTGGAGGGATAGGGATTGAATAACTGAGTAGAAAAATATCGAAAGTGTTCAAGTTTTTTAATGTCCTGGTTAGGCGTAATAAATGCGTAGTTGTGCGGTGTGGTTCTCATAATATGAGATACCTGTGGTTCTACACACATGCGAAAGTGATCAGCGTCAGCACAATTGCACAAGTAATTTTACGCGTATTTAGGTAGGTGGGGGTGAAGCCACGGGATTTTTAAATTCGTACTACGAATGAAAATAGACTTTTAAAAGTGCGCGGGGGAAACTGTTTACAAATGGGTTTGTGACTACTGCACAAACTAAATATATCTGAATAACAGTAGATTAACACTTTGGAAACATACAATAAAGTTTTTCGTTAAAAATAATACTTTATTTTAAATTTTATTAGCGATTTCCTGGGGTATCTCATATTATGAGAATAGTTTGACGAGTTTGGAAAAAGCAATTTTTTTACATTTTTTAGATTTTCAGAAGAAACAAAAATTAATAAAAATTTTCATTTCAGCACCTTATTGTAAACTAAATTCACTTCAAAATGGCCTATACTACTTTTAAATTCAGTTAATAGAATCCCGACAATCACACCAAACAGAGTTGGTATCTCATATTCGGGTACTCTCCTCTATATTTTTTTTAAATACAGTAAAGTCTCCAACATTTCAGCGTCCTTGAAATGTAGGGATTAGTTATTTTCAATGCTAAAGGGGGCCCCACCATTGACGCGAGTGGGCAGTTTATTTTTATCAACTACGTTCATTGGCTGCCCCGTTCTTGTATCGATGCGCCGCCTGTCGTCACTTTTTCAGCCGAAAAGCGCAGCTGATTTGAAATCAATTACCATATAATACAGATAAATACACCAGACATTCCTAGAACTGCTAGCCCATGCAGTTTCTCAGCGCGTAGGGCGAGAGACAGATGCGACTCTCGCCTCAGAAGGGCCGAGTGTGCGAGTAATGAGTCGCGTATATTACGCAATATGATGCATTCCAAGTGAAAACGATTCAGGCTTTTTCGAGTGTTTTTCAAGTGTCTTTCAAGTGTTTTATTTAGCGTACGACAATTTGCAAACTAAAAATCCATATTATAGAATCAAAAAACGACTTAAATATTTCGCGGAATAGTGAGTTTTGTGGCATGACGTCGATAGGTGGAAATGCCAGCCGTCAGAAAGGTTAGTACATAGTTACTGCAACTGCATACGACTTTCTGGAGAAAATCTCCGAAACGTGAAGGTAAGTTATAAAGGTCTGCATAATAATCTTTTCAAGTGTAGAATGCGTTTTCGCAATTCTGTTTCTTCATCCTTTTATCGGTTGAAGACCTTTCAGTTTCACGAAGCAAATGTCCGAAATTTGAGGTTAGAGTATCACTCACCTGACATTTAGGATATTTTATTTTATTTCGTGAAACTGAAAGGTCGTGAATCGACAACAGAATGGAACATGACTGAGAAAATAGATTCTATACTTGAGAAATATTTCTATTTGTACATTTATGACTTTTACGTTTATAATATTTTCTCGAAAAAGTCGTGCGACGTATTCCCATGACGTCGTGAAACAATATTCAATTCAAGGTTTCCTGCTCTTCGGACCTCTTTTTTCATTGGTCAGTCACAGACGCGGAGGAGAGTGTTCAGGGACCGTGGTGGGAGTTGATGGAACTGCGCAATTTGAAATAACTGTATACGGGGGGCTTCAAATGTTGGGGTCTTGAAATAATGGCGTCTTGAAATGATGGAGACTTTACTGTATTTATTATTGTTTTTATAATATTTATACATGCTTACGGTTAAACTATTGAAAAAAAAAATAATTAGAAACAAGCAAAATGTTGAAAAAAGTACGAGGACGCGAACGCATGCCGGCAGACTCTGTAGCCCAGAACCTAGACCATTACTCTATAACCGCTTGCTCGATCGCTCTACAATTCAACTGATAGTCATTCCACGCGAATTTTTTTCAACCATCATTTCTCGCAAACCGCTTTCTATATAAGCAAACGGTCTGGGCTTTTTTCATCTAACATTAAACCCTATTCGCTTACAAAATATGATTAAAATTGTTGGACCCAGGATCTTTTTGAGTAACAGCAGACATTATTTTATGTAAATGATTTGTTTTAATAGTCAGAATACAACTGTGCAAAGGTAAAACTTCTACCAAGCACAAAAGTTCAGAAGCGACTAATCCGAGAACAAGAAAGAATAGCAAAGCTGTATCACATAAAATCAAAACGACAGATGTCGCCACATTAGTTAAAATTTAACCTGAGACTTCTTCCAAATAGGCACTATGAACAAATTTTCAACACTATCCCTCAAACTGAAAGGTGCACAAATGTAAACTTTCACTGATTTTGGTCCGTATTCTGCAATAGACTTTCTGTGATTAGACGTTGATAACCCTTTGGTCAAGACATCAGCGATCACCTCTGTTGTCTGAAGGTACTCCAAGCTGATAACTCCACTCTTCAAAATTTCTCGTACAGAATGGTGTCTCACGTCTACGTGTTTCATACGAGAGTGAAACACTTGACTACGAGCAAGCTTTTGCGCTCCTTGGTTGTCATTGAACACTTTGATAACTTTTGGCACCTGGAGACCGAGTTCAATGAGAAAACTTGTCAAATACGTTGCTTCCTTCGCCGCCTCAGTTAGTCCCACGTATTCTGCTACGGTACTTCAGAGAGCCACTGTTTTTTGTTTCTTGGCTACCCAAGAAATCGACGCATGTCCAAGAATAAAAACTTAGCCAGTGTATGACCTCCGATCGTTGATACAGATGGCCCAGTCAGCATCCACATATCCTCGAAGTGAATTTCCAGTCTTCACGAACATCAAACTAAAATCTAAAGTTCCACGTAAGTATCGAATAACTCTGTTCGCAGCTACCCAGTGATCCTTCTGATAGCTATTGTTGAATTGGCTAAGCCAATTAACTGTGTAAGCTATATCTGTCCTCGTCCCAACAACCAAATACAGCAGTACTCCAATCAACTCACGAAAGGGATACTCGTTCTGTTCTTCTTTGGAATGTTCTTCGGGTTTTGACAACTTCAATCCCAAACTCATTGGGATCGTGGCAGGTTTGGAATCTTGCATTCCGAACTTCTTTAAAACTTCTTCGATAAAAATCTTCTGAGATATTTCGACACTGTTGTCCATCTGACTGAACTCCATCCCTAAATATCGCTTCATCTTCCCCAGATCTTTTATGTCGAAAACTTTCTTCAGTTCCTGCTTTATTCTAATCAGCTAATCCACATTTTTCGACGCCAAGAGCATGTCGTCAACATATGTCAGAATTATCATGCAGTCTTCTTCTCGTTTGGCAATGTATACACATGGATCTGCATTTGTCGGCTTCAATCCCAAACTGCGTAGAACTGTATCAAACTTCTTTGCCACTGTCTTACAGACTGCTCATGTCCGTACATAACCTTTCTCAAAAACTCTTCTGCAAAAATTCAGGGAACAATTCTGGCAATTCCATGAATATCTCCTCCTCGATATCTCCATTCAAAAAGGCCGTCGTTACATTCAGTTTATGCACGATGAGTCCATGTTCAACAGCCAAAGACATCACTTGCCGAATGGAGCTCAATCGTGCCACTAGTTTGAAGGTTTCGTTGAAGTCAACACCAGGTTTCTGCGCATAACCTTTCGCCACAGAGGAGCTCTCTTTCTTTCAATTGATCCGTCATTCTTATATTTATTTATAAGAATGATTCTGCATCCAATCACGTTTTTTTCTCTTTGGACGATCCTTTAACTCCCAAATTCCATTCTAGATTAGCACAGTAAATTCATCCACGCTAGCCTGCTGCCACTCTTCTGTATGCGATCCAGATAATGCTTCTTTTATCGGAATTTCAGCAACATCTGCATAATCCTGAGCATCTTCGATAATTGCTCCTTCTTGTACAACATTGAACTGTTTTCTTGGTCTGCATGGAAGACCAGTTCTGAGAATTCGTAGTATACCAGCAGCCCTCTTCTATTGAACTTGTTCGAAACTTAAAAAATTGTCGTCATCAGATGAGACATAGTCATCTTCCGCAGCCTCTTCTTCTTCTTCTTGATCATCATTCTGGAAGCCTTCTCTATGTTGCTCCACTGTAGGCTGAACAGGGGAGTTGTCGAATTCTACCCATCTTCTTTCTTCAGGTTTCTCGTCAAGTTTAATTCTAATGAAAATCTCCTCAGAAACGAATTCTTCCTGTTTTTCCGTTGATATAAATTCGTTGATGAATGATACGTCTCTAGAAACTTCAATGGTTCTGTATCCAAACTCGGTATCCTTTCGAAACTTCAGAGTATTCAAAAAAAATTCCTGCTTTCCCACGTTGATCTATCTTCCCCTTACCTTGCATCTTATCCAAAACAATGACCTTGCATCCAAAGGTTCGGAGATGCGACAGATCCGGCAACCTTCCTTTCCAGATTTCAAATGCTGATCTCCCTTCCAGACTTCTGCATGGGCATCTGTTCCGGACGTGATTGGCTACTGCGATAGCCTCTGCCCAAAAAGATGGTGACAGGTTTGAATCTACTACCATACGCCTACCTGGCGCTCCTTTGAAACTTGCTTTTGATTTTCGTGCATCGTTTTCTTTAATGATCTTGATTTTAATGTTTCCGGATTCGGCAATTTATCCCGTGTTTCAATCGCGCACCTGAAATTTTTATACGATGAAGGAAGGCTATAAAGTAACATGCATGCCAAAAGATCTTCGACAATTGGAATTCCCATTTCATGCAACTTGACGACTGTTTCGGAGAATCTTCGAATGTGCTCGCGCACATTGCCATTTCCCGCTATTTTATGAAGCCTTAATTGCTTCAAAAGTGTCGCCCTTCTGGCGGGTCGTTTCGACTGATAAATGGCATGCAATTTCGCCAATATTTCATGCCGCGTCGTCATCAGCTTTAATTTCAGGTTTTACACGTTCCCCACTTACATATTCCCAAGTATCATTCATCATAAGAAGTGCTTCCATTTGCAGCTTCCACGAATCAAAGTTATCTTTTGATAGAAGTTCTAGCCGCGACGAGAGCGTGGAATTCATTTTTGTTTGTTCACTGAAACACACGAATCACACACTTTTCACTCGACCGCTAACCTGACTTTTGAACACGCATTTATCGATTACTCATTTCGACCGTGAGATCTGAGCCCATAATCTATTGGATCCAGGATCTTTTTGAGTAAAAGGAGACACTATTTTATGTGAATGGTTTGTTTTAATAGTCAGAATACAACTGCACAAAGGTGAAACTTCTACCGAGCACAAAGGTTCAGAAGCGACTGACTCGAGAACAAGAAAGAATGGCAAAGCTGTATCAGACAACATCAAAGAGACAGATGTCGCCACATTCGTTAAAATTTAACCTGAGACTTGTTTCAAATAGGCACTATGAACAAATTTCCAACAAAAATCCGTGCCCCCCGTTACGCACACTCCCCTGGTAAATTCTTTAAATTATTATGAATTCTCTCAATTCTTTTGAAATGTTCGGAACTCTTCAAAGTGTACTGAATTTGTTGAATTCTCACGACAGCATTAAGCTTTTTTTTAATGTTTTTTAATGATTTTGAAATAATTTAACACTTTGAGTTCGTTTGGACTCTTTCAAATCTTTTGATTTATTTCAATTCTCTTCAAATCTTTAGAATACACGTTGAAGTATTTAAACTTCCTTCGAATATTTTGAATTCGGTAGAATTCCAAGAAATTGTACAGAAATGTAATCTAAATTCTTTTGAATTCTCTGAAACCTTTTAAATTATTTAAATTTCTTTTGTATTCTGTTTATTCTTTTAGAATTCTGTGAATCCTTTTAAACTCTGTGAATTCTTCTGAATTCTCTTAATCATTGAAAAATTGTTTGAACTCTAAACTGTTATGAATTTCTTGAATTCGCACGAGACCACTGAATTTTTTTAATGTTTCTTAATTATCTTGAAATCATTAGAATACATTTTAAGTTGCCTTCAACTCTTCCTGATCTTTTGCACTTCCTGAATTCTCTGGAAATATTTAGAATACTAAGATAGACTGGAAGTAATGCATTATTTTCTGAAAATAATGAGTAATTTCAATAATTTCCAACTTTGTGACATTCGGCCTTTTCCAAAATATGGATAGGAGTTTCTCGTCAAAATGAAACTTTATTCGCTGTCTTCCCTGTTCTAAAAACTACCGAAAATGTTTTTAAAACATCCATTTCCATTATGCCTCCAGAAGCAATGAATTATTTTCTGAAAATCATGAGAATTGTGAATAATTTCGAACTTCGGTAGCACTTCGTCTATTATTAAAAATAGTTAAAAGTTTTTCGTCAAAATAACACCTTTTCCATTGTATTTTCTAATTGAAAAATTACCAAAACATTTTTTAAACATATATTTCATTCATACGATTGGAGGTGATGCATTATTTGTAGAAAGTGAGGAGACAAGTGAGACCTTGTCTGTTGTCTTCCCTTTTTGAAAAAATGCACAGAATATTTTTAAAGCCTTAATTGCCATCATGCCACCGGAAGTACTGCATTATTTGCTGAAAGTCATGGAAAGTTTCAATAATTTCAAACTTTGCTGACATTTGGCCTCTTTTTTAAAAGTGACGAGAGTTTGTCGTCAAGATAAGAAACGATCTATTGTCTTTCCTGTTTAAAAAACTACATAATGCAGTACCAAACAATTGAATATAGAGGGCGCTGCGCGCAGACAATTGTAAACGTAGGGCCCCGAGTCTTCCGTCTTTATCCAACGTCTTTTGTGTTGACACGTTTTCCAATAAATAACAGTATACTACGTATCCGCCGAGTTATTTCTTAATATCCTGACACCTTCAACAAAAAAGTTTTAAAACCTGAATTCAAATCATGACACCCAATGAAAGGCATTATTTCCTGAAAATAATGGGAAGTTTAAGGCCATGTGACGAGTGGGTCACGTGACCGCCTTTTTTTATTTTTAAACTTATTTTCAAACGAAAAGCCACATCGAGTTGAAAATTTGGGATAATAAATACAAAGCACAAAGAAACGCGGCTCTGGTCCTAAATTGTTATGATTATGAAAAAGCAACAACAAAAAATTATTAACAAAAAAAACTTTTTTCATAATTATAAAAATTTAGGACCAGAGCCGCGTTTCTTAAAGCTTCTTATTTATTATCCCAAATTTTCAACTCGATGTGGCTATTCGTGTGAAAATAAGTTTACAAATATAAAGTGTCGGTAAGGTAGGAAGCCGGTCACGTGACTCACTCGTCACATGGCCTTAAATAATTTCCCACTTTGCTGAACTTTGGCCTCTTATAAAATGTGAATGAGAGTTTCTTGTCAAAGTGAGACTTTGTCTCTTGTCTTCCCTGTTTTAAAAACTACTTAAAATATTTTTAAACAATGAATTCCCATTAGACCGCCGGAAGCAATTAATTATTTTTTGAAAATCATGACAAGTGCGAATCATTTCCAGCTTCTGTGGCATTCGGCGTATTTTTAAAAATAGGTAAGAGTTTGTCGTCAAAATGAGATCTTGACTGTTGTCTTCTCTAATTGAGAAACTACAAAAGGAACGTTTAAAGCTTAAATTTTAGTCATGCGACTGGAAGGAATGCACACAGAAAAAACTGGGGGTACCCAGTGTTACGGGTAATCGTTCAAGCAGGGTAATAGTCAGCTGATTACTCCTAACTTAGGTAAACCTGCCGTGTTTACAGGCCTGTAACCTGCTGCCTCTAGCGGAGTCCGTCAGAGATATCCACGATACACTACAGTAAGTTTACCCCAGTCGCAGTCACTCTGCTGGCGGTTACCCCACTTCGCAGCTGATTACCTGCAACATTTCTTACTCCCAGTTTTTTCTGTGCATTATTTCCTAGAAATAATGAGAACTTTCAATAATTCACCACTTTTCTGACCTTCGGCCTCTCGTTTAAAAGTGATAATAGTTCTTCGTCAAGACCTACCTAGTGTCTTCCTGTTTAAAAAACTATACAAAAAAGTCTTAGAACATAAATTCCAATCATGCCATGGGAAGTAATGCATTATTTTCAGAAATCGAGATGTGTTAGTAATCAGCACCAATAATTCCAATCAGGCGTCAAAATGAAGCCTTGCCTGTTTGATTCCTCACAGGAAAAACTACCCAAATGATTTCTGAAATAATATTCGAACGATAAAATAAATAAATGCAATGAGTAATCATCTAACTAAGACCGAATCGGTTTTCGATTTTGATCGCATGTATCAAAAATTCCCAAGATCCTTTTTTTTTTTGTAGAAGTTTCATTTGAGATGAAGATCCTGGTCGATTACGTTTGAAGACGCTTTTAATTGGGTTCGCTAATTAGTGAAAACAATTTAAAGTAAAATAATACCTATCGGTAAGGATACTGTTCAAACATTAGTATTTTGAGGTGTGTGTACAATTAATTGGCTAATTACAATTGAATTACAATTGAAATAAGAAAATAAAATAATTAAAGATAATTTAATTTTTTGAGAGGAATTTATGAAGATTCAGAAAATACAAAAGATATAAAGGAGTTCAAACTACTCGTAATTCAAAGACTATACTAATGATTACAGGATAATTCAAAAGCCATATAAGAATTCAGTCGTCTCGAGAATTAATAAAAAATTAAGATAATTTAAAAGACTTCAGGCAATATAAAAGAATTCAGAGAATTGAAAGATAATTCACAGAATTTTAAAAGAATTCAGAGAATTCAAACGACTTCAGGTAATTCAAAAGAATTCAGAGAATTTTCGAAGAATTCAGAGAATTCAAAATATTTGAGAGCATTCAGAGTATACAAAAGACTTGAAGAAATTCAAAATAATTCACGTTGCATTGTTAAGATCTCAAGGCGATTAAAAAAATTGAAAAGAATTCAAAGTAAAAGTGAATTCTAAAAATTCATTTGTAAGAGAATTTTAAGAAACTTTAAAAGAGTTCAAAGGAGTACAAGTGAATTTTAAAAATTCGTTTCAATTCTACAGAATGTAACATACTCGATGGAAGTTGAAAATTTAAAATAAATCTACGTTTGAGAATTTAAAAAAATTAATTACAGTTTAGAGTTCAGAAATTTTTTTAATAATTAAGAGAATTCAGAAGAATTTACAGAGTTTAAGAGAATTCACAGAATCCAAAAGGATTCAGAGAATTTGAAAAGAATCAAGAGAATACAAAAGAATTGAGAGAATACAAAATAATTCAAAAAAATTCAGAGAATTCAAAAGAATGTATAAAATTCAGAAGATATCAGAGAATTCAGAATAATTCAGGAGAGTTTAGAGAATATAAAAGATTTAGAGAAATTTTAAACAATTCAGGGTGTATTGTACAGATTTCAAGAGAAGAAAAGAAATTCAAAGGAAATAAAGGAGTTAAAACTAACTCAATGTGTATTCTAATGATTTCAAGACAATTAAAAACATAAAAAAGTCAGTGTTGTCGTGAGAGTTAAAAAAATGCAGAACAGTTTAAAGAGTTCAGAAAATTTCAAAAGAATACATAAAATAGACCTTTTCATTTAAGAAAACGATGCTGCGCAAGCATGAAAAATATATAGCACTTCCGTGAGTTTCGTACCATTCCTTCCTGAATCGTATGTGACAATAGTAAATATTTACGCCAAAAAAATATTTCGAGCAATTAGAAGTTAAAATACTTCCCACGAAAAAAATGTCTGATTTACCAGGAGAAAATCCATTAAAAAGAAAAAAGTTTGGTGCGGCCAAGAAGCAGTGGTGCTAGCGGACCGCGACTTTGTCAATCGCGCAGGCGTCGCGCAATGGTGGAGTAAGGAAGAAAACTGATGCTGTTTTGGAAATTGTAAAAGTGACAGTCGGTACAAGTCATACATGGAATGTAACTATTTTTTTTCATTTCCAAAACCCTGTTTAATATTTCGAAAGCGTAATATTCCCGATGATGCACTTAAAATGCATATTAAAAATGAAATCATTTGCATTTACGTATGTATGTTGCAAGCTACATGAATTTCAAAACTGACAACCCACTTACAATGGGAGCTATTAATTCATTTTCAACTGCATTTCTTTAAAAATGCTTCATCAACTTTTTTTTATATATGTTTTTATCATTGAAGATAATTTCATTGTTATGTAAGTATCATTTCTCTAATATTCCAACTATGCCACTATACACGATGTAAACATCACCTGCATCCTACATACCGGTCAACAAGTTGCTGCTTTTTCCCTTTGGTATATTGTTTTCTGCACTTCAACCACCTTTTTAATTGGCAAATAATAGTATTTTCGTCCACCTTTTTATGCTGTAATTCAGCACCTGGTACATCTTTTTTATCCAATTTCACATTAAAATTTGGTATCACAGTGCACATTTTAACGACATAATCCGAAATCTTTAAATTCCCGCTAAGTATCATGGCGACGCCTAAGCTTCCGCTCTTAACTGAGAAGCTCTATTCAAAAGAATTCAGACAATTAAGAGTATTTAGAACAAGTTAGAGGATTCAGAGAATTAAGAGCGATTCAGAGAATTAAGAAGAATTCAGAGAATTTAGAAGAATTGCCAGGTAGCAGAAGAATTCAGAGTTCAAAAGAATTTATGGAATTTAAAAAAAAAAGAGAATGCAAAAGAATACAGAGGATTCAAAAGATTTCAGAGAATGTAAAAGAATTCAGACATTCAAAAGAATTCAGAAAATTCCGAAGAATCCAGAGTACTCAGAAGATCTCACGAGAATTCAGATAATACAGAAGACTTGGAGAAATTCAAAATAATTCATTTTGTATTGTAAAGATTTCAAGATAATTAAAAAAGAAAACTTTAAAAGCATTGAAAGAAATACAAGTGAATTCTAAGAATTAGTCTGAATTCTACAGAATTCAAAATACTTGAAGGTAAAATAATTTCAACGTGTATTCTAAAGGAAAAGATCTTTTCTAAGATTTAATATCTCGTCGCGCAGTTTCCATGTGAAGGTGCACCATTGATATTCACAACCTGCTGCAAATTTGAAATAACACGGCCTCAGCTTTTTTACACACACACTC
>CAKNWT010056140.1:0-10492 GCA_932066315.1 Andricus coriarius | reverse complement strand
TATGGAGTGGAGGTCTGGGGTTGGAAGGAACATAGAAAAGTGGAAAGCATGCATGAGAGATTTCTGAGATGGGTAATGGGGGTTAGTTGGAGCTGCCCAGGATACATGTTGAGGGAAGAACTAGGAAGGGAAAAAATGGTAACTAGACAAATTAAGAGAGCCTGGAGGTTTGAAGAGAAGCTGAAAAGGGGAGAGGGGAGCAGAATAACACAAGTTTGCTTAGACGAAGTTCGGAACAAGGACGCGAGAGGTAATTTAGGAAATTCGAAATGGGAGGAAGAAAGGAAAAAAATGAGGAGGGTTTGTGATATACAAGAAGGGGCTTTGGATTGGCAGAACATAGAATTAGAGTATGGATTCGAGGTACAATAGGTGGTATATGATGGTCAAAGGGTTGACGGAACCAGAATATTTGCAAAAAATAAAAAAGGAAGATAAATGGAATAGGGTGGTACGGTTTAGAATGGGAGAAGGAGTGAGAGCTTGCAGATATTGGATGGATGAAGAAGACAATCTGTGCAGAGTATGTGGATACGAAATGGAGTCATGGGCACATGTGTTAGAGAGGTGTACGGGAGAGGAAGATGGACAGTTGAGTGGGGATGAGTGTGTAAGATGGATTTTGGATGGTAGTGGACAGGGAGTGATGTGGATGAAGAAACTGGAAGAATTGAGAGAAAGCAAGGGAACAGGGCAGAGCCAAACGGTTGATCCTATTGAAGGACAGTAAATAATAAATTCTAAAAATCGTGGAAAACATATTGTTGAGGTAAGAGGAAACGGAAGCCCTGGAAGATCGCTCATTTATAGAATTAAGACTATTGTTATTATTATGAATAAGGCGAAACAATAGAATATAAGTGGCGGTTAAGTTAGATTAAGGATGAAGTGTAAATATATGTACAGGGAGCGGAGGCCCTCAAACCCGTAAATGGGAGAGATTAAATATACATACATACATACATACATACTGACAATTCATTGGAATTCTATGAATACCGTTAGTTTCGTTCTATGATGGTGCATATTTTCTGAAATTTTTATTACAAAATTCCTATTATTCTAGAATTTGTGGCGAGTTGAACACAAAAAAATCGTATTTTGCGATTGCAGAAAAAGGTAAAATTTCTTGATTATTTCGAAAATTAATGAAATTATCACATTTATTTATAGGACTAAAAATATGCGCAATAAAATTTCCTATTGGGATATGATATTAAAAAATAAAAATTTGACCTGAAAAAAAATATGACCCAGGGGCCAAGTAAAACCACGACATTTCGGGCGTATCCCCTTTTGATCGCCAGCGGTTCAATTGAAAAAATTAATGAAAAGACAAATTTTCTAATAAACCCACTCTCAAAAAGTTGTGATTATACCCAACATCTTCAATACCAACTTCCATATTGGTGGCTAACAAATCGTGCACAGTATTGATGAAACGAGGTGATTCTGCAAGAAGAGAGCCCACAATACTAGCTGAGTAAAATTGATAAGTTAGAAGGCCCCAGAAGAATAAAGAAAGAAAAAAAATGCGACCAGAACAGAAACGAGGAACTTCACATGATCCTGAAAAAACTTGTCTAATTAATAAGATATTAATCATAAAAATAAATAATTAGAAAGAATTTAAAATCACGAACCCTGTTGAGTCAGAGCTGCCCATACGATAAATGCTGTCCCTGGGATGGGAGTGGAACTCAAATTTTTCATTCTAGATTTAGACTCAATTTTCATTTCTATGTTCACCATGAATAATAATACTGTCCAATAAAGTACGCCAAAAATCACAATTGCCCACCACACTTCTCCTGCGAAAGGTTTCAGAAACACATTGTGTATAGCATTTTTCGTAGGATGGCGAAACATAATGACTGGCCTGTAGGTAAAACGAATATAAAGTATTTTTATACTAAATAACGGTTTTTGTTAACTTCGTTGTTTTTCGGAAAATTATATTTTGTTTCTGTTTACCTGGCAAAATAAGTTTGAACTGTCCATTCACAAACGTCTATTCTTTCCAGGCTGTAAAGAAAAGGTGCTGCACTAATATCCACGATTCCATTCATCATGTCTCCTAATATTCCATTAAAAGTTCCATTTACTATGTATCCCCATGTTTTTGCTTTGGTCATGTTAATACTGAAAATATTTTATTAGATTTAAATATTTGTCAAAGGTTTTCATAATTAAACGGAAGCTTGAATCCTATATAAAAAAATTGTGTAACGATACGTCTCGCAAATCTCGCAATCATTGTTGTTGAAAATCTGATTGACTTTTTATTACTTGAACCTGTTTTATGTTTAAAATTTAAAATTTGTACTTTTGAATTTTCTTACGCGGTTCAATTGAAACTTTTAAATTATCTAATAAATTATTGTAAATGTTATAGATATTTTATGTAAGTACTTTTCATTGTTTTTTAAAAAGAAATTTAATAGAAAAACAAAAAGCTTTGAACAAGACTTAAAATCTCTATGAGGAAGCACATTTATTTGATACCTATGAGAAAGGAAAATGCTCATAAAATGAGCGGAAATAAATACACGTATAGTGAATACATCCATAGTATTTCGCAGCCGTATTTTAGATTATATGAGCGTCTCACACCGGAAATAAGTGATTTTAATGAAACATTATTAAATTTTCAAAGATTATTTTTTTAACAATTTACTTATTTCGGATTTGTTAGCATTTTTTACTGCCTAACATGTTTTAAAAAACAATCAATAAGTTTTAAAGGTTCATAGTTTTTTAACAATTTTAGGTTACTTTATCATTTTACATCAAAAATCACTATTTTCAAACAAAAATCATTATAATATGAACAAGATTTAGAATCCTTGAACAATTTTGGGTTTTGTATTTTCAATTAAAAAATATTTATAATTTAATCATTTCAAAAAAGATTAATAACTTTTTAAAAA
This sequence comes from Andricus coriarius, assembly GCA_932066315.1. Taxonomy (NCBI): domain Eukaryota; kingdom Metazoa; phylum Arthropoda; class Insecta; order Hymenoptera; family Cynipidae; genus Andricus; species Andricus coriarius. The sequence continues at coordinate 7,562 of CAKNWT010056140.1, read as the reverse complement.
GTTTAGGATATGTTGGCGTTTGAAACCGGAAATTGGTATTTTCAGTAAAAAAATAATTAAATTTCAATAAAAATTACAATTTTGTATTCAATTGTAGGCTAGGCTAGCGGTTTTCACCAGAAATATTGATATAGATCTTAAATAAGATTTGTATTTGTTGAACAATTTAAGGCTATGTTAACGGTTTTCACTGGAAATAGGATATTTTAAACAAAAATCATTTAAATTCATAGAAGAATAACAATTTGGAATAAAATTTTATTATTTTGCGTTAGTGTTTTTCTTCGAAAATTGGTGTTAGTAATAAAAAACTAACATTTTGTAGATTATCATTATTATTCAGATTATCATTCAGTGTTATCAAATTCGGATTTTCAGACAAAAAAATAATTGTTGTTTGCTTAAAAAATCTCGGATTGTGTTAGTGACTTAACTCGAAAATTAAAATTTTTATTAAAAAAGCATTAGATTTTAATGAAAATTAAAATTGTTTGAAACAATTTTAGGTTACGTTGGTATTTTACATCGAAAATTGGCATATTAAAATTATTATCATCATTATTTAACCCATCATTTTTATGAAATAATAAAATTTGCAAGCTGAACAATTTCAGAGTGTGTTAGTTTTTTTCGCCGGAAAATGAAATTTTTACTCAAAAATAATAATTAGATTTTAAAGAATTTAGGATTAATAATTATTGACAAATTTTAAGTTACGTTGGCGTTTTACATAGTAAATGAGCATTTTTAAAGAAAAATTATTATCATTTGAACAAGATTTGTAATCTTATAAAATTCTTGGATTTTGTTAGTTTTTTCATCAATTTTTAATAATATTTTTATTAAAAAATAATTAGATTTTAAAGAATATTTAAAAATTTTCAACATCTTTAGGCTACGTGGCTGTGTCTTACCTGAAATTTGTATTTTTAAACAAAACAAAAATCGTTAGATTTAAATCACAGGATTATTTTTAAGTAGTAAAATGTACAAGCTTGAAGAATTTTGGATTTCGTTAGTGTTTTCATAGGAAATTGACATTTTTATTAAAAAATCATTAGATTACAAAGAATTTAAGATTATTAATTCTTTAACAATGTAAGGTTATGTTGGCGTTTTACATCAAAAATTGGCATTGCGAAACATAAATTATTATTATTCAAACCAGATTTCAAATATTTGAGCAATTTCGGATCATTATTCTTTAGAGTAATTAAATTAGTAATTGTTGCACAACTTTTGGTTTTGTTGGCGTTTTATACCAGAAATTGGTACTTTAAATAAAAAGTCTTTGTGTTTCTTTTTTAAAGATAATAAATTGAGTATAGATTGAAAGAATATTTACAATTTTGGAAAAATTTTAGGTTATTGTTTTCATTGTCTACATTATATTTTACACAAATATTACATTTGATATTAATTCTGAAATTATACAAAGTATTGTCATTTCTTTTAAAATAGTTTAGATAATAGATACTATTGAATACAACAATGTTTCAATAATATTAATTTTATATTTAAGTTTAAAAATTACGTGTTTATTTTCGCGTAGAAATAAAACAATCCATAATGTTATATGTACATAAAATAAAATATATATTATAAATGATAAGGATAATTAATTTTTTGTTTGTTTAGATGCCCCAGAAGCAATTTTTTTACCTATAATATAAAACAAATATAATTACGTGAAATTATACATATCCTTCAATTGTTGTACCAAGGCGTAATGAAAACGACTCAAAGAATCACGATCTGGATTGACTGATGTTGTCATATAGGTTTCCAAATCCGGTATTGGTGTCGAAAAGTACTAAAAATGTGTAATAAAATTATAGATATTACCAAAGAAATAATTTATAAAGCAATTTTTTTGCAACATATAATTTTAATTATTACTGAAAATAATGTTTTACTTACAGCTACAGAAAAATTAAGTGAAAGACCATGAAAATCTGCACGTCGTTTATATTTATATTGATACAAAGATATTTCTAATCCATTTTTTTGATTCCAAAAACCCATGTAAGTTACATTAATTTTTCCTCCGTGACGATAGCTGTGATTATAAACATCGTACAATGTATAAGAATTATTTTTACGAAGAGCTACTGTCATTTCAGTTGCAATTGTTAACGGAAGATCTCGAAGAATTTCCATAGGAATTTGATCAGAGTTGGAAATTACTAACCAAAAATATGATTCATTAAATGGTAATTTATTTTCTGAAACAAACTGAAATCAAAGGACTATTTAATTCTTATTTTAACGCTGGAAACTCAAAGACAAAATTTAAAAAATATTTTTAACTCTTATAAGTAGGGCGGGCTGAAACTATAAATTTTTCACCATGAAATATGTAATCTTAGAAATTTTTACATTCTTTTTGTATAAAAAAATTATGTTGTCTATTTTTATTTGGAGATTGTCGCGATAATTAATAACAAAAATATAGATAAACCAAAATTATTTTTGACCAAGTTATGATATTTTGAAAATTCGCAAAAAATGAGTTTTTTTTAAGTTTGCTGAATTAAACTTTTATTTACGAAATTTCTTTAATGATTTAATTTATATGCCATTAACTTGAAGTTTAAAATCTAGCTATTATTATTTAAAACTTACAAAAAACTTTGAGTTGGTTTTTCAGTTCTTTGAAAACTCCTAAAGTCCTGAAATTTAATAATTAAAAGCAGAGAAAATATTTTTTAGATCACAATGAAGATAATACATCGATTCTTCACTTCAAGCTAATGAAAATTCAGTTTAAGAATGTAAAAAAAAATGCTAAGAAAAATTTTCATTCAGCGATTTAAAAGGAAACTAATTTTTTCCGAATTTTCAAAACAAAAAAACTTGGTCAGAAGTAACTTTTGTTGAATTTTTTGTTTTTTATTAACAATTATCGCTACAATCTTTCCATACATAAACTCACCATCATTTTTGCATTCATAAAAAAAATTCAAAAATTTAAAAGCCGTAATTGCTTGCTATAAAATAGCCAAATAGAAATAAATAATTTTACTGGATTTGAATGGTCAAAATTCTTTAGTTTCTGCCCACCCCAGTAATAAGTGGGGCGACATAAAAATCCCGAAAAAGGAAAAGTCCGAAAAAGAAAGTATTCGTAATAGAAAATTCCCGAAATTATAAAATTGCTGAAATGTAAAAAACCCGAATTTTAAAATTCCCTAACAGCTTATAATTTTACCGTATTTGAAAATACCGGAATAATAAAATTTCACAAGAAAAATTTTGTTACATGTTCAATTTTTAAAAAATTTTGTTTCGGGATTTTTCAGTCGCCCTTAATAATTAGCATAACAAGTCAAATAGAGGGAAGCCTGAAAATCCCAAAAAATCAAATTTCCGACTCTGCGGAATTTCCGGGACGACTGAAAAATTCCGAAAATAAAATTCCCAACATTAAAATTCCCAAATTGGAAAATTCCCAAGTAATAAAATTGCCTAACTGAAAAATTCCCGAACAGTTCATAATATTACCGAATTGGAAACTTCCCGAATAATAAAATTCCCGACAGTTTGTAATATTACCCAATTTGAAAATACCCGACAGAAAATATCCGAATAATAAAATATCCGAATTAGAAAATCCCCGAATTAAAAAAATTAAATTTTTTTGTAATTATTATTTATTTATTAAAAGATTAAATTTAAAAAAACAATAATTGAAAAAAATATTTCTCAATGAAAATTCTTTTGAATTATTGTTATTTTGAATTCAAACAATAATTTTAGAAAGTTTAAACATTGAAAATATTTTGTTCCTATACAAATATTTCATTACTATATTTTTAATAAATTAATAAAATGTATAAAAAATTTTAATTGTTTACATTCGGTAATTTATCAGTTCAGATATGTTATAGTACGGCGATTTTTTGTCCGGAATTTTATTATCCGGGAATTTTTCAATCTGGGAATTTTATTATTCAGAAATTTTATAATTTATGAATTTTATTATTGGGGAATTTTCCAATCCGTGAATTTTCATTCGGAAATTTGATTATTTAGGAATTTTATTATTCGGGAATTTTAAAGTTCGGTAATATCATAAACTGTTCGGGAATTTTTCAATTCGGGAATTTTATTATTAGGAAATTTTATAATTAGTGAATTTTATCATTAGGAAATTTTTTAATTCGGGAATTTTAATTCGGAAATTTTATTTTTCTGGAAAATAATAATAAATATAAAAATCCTGAACTGGAAAATTCCCGAATAATAAAATGCCCGACAGTTTAGAATATAAAGGAATTTGAAAATTCCCGAATAATAAAATCCCCGAGAGAAAATTTCCGAATTATAAAATATCCGGACTAGAAAATTCCCGAATTTAAACAATTAAAAAAATGATTTTTTGACTAATATTATTTATTTCTCAAAAATAAAATTATCAAATATTTTTATCAAAGAAAAAATGTGTTTTGATGTTTAAGGTTTTACGAAATTATTGTTTGAATTTAAAATAAAAATAGTTGAGAAAACTATACTTCTGAATGAATAAGATCCTGCAAAGTTTCTTTGGGAAATATTATTAGTGTTGAGAATTTGGAACGTGTTTTAAATTTTTTTATACAGTTCTTATAAAATTATTGCTATTTCACATTTAAATAATAATTTTTAAAAAATTTTGAAATTACAAAAAAAATTTCTTTGTTAAAAATATTTTTAATAAATAGATAATATTTATTAAAAATCATTTAAAAAATTTTTTAAATTCGAGAATGATTTGGGAATTCTCTAGTTCGGATGTTTTATAATTCCACAATTTTCTGCCGGGAATTTTATTATTAGGAATTTTCCAACTCGGTAATGTTATAAACTATTTAAAAATGTTATTATTCGGAAATTTTCCGATTCGAAATTTTTATGTTTCGACAATTTTATAATATGAGGAATTTTATTATTCGAGAATTTTCCCATTCCGGAATTTCGCATGATGGGAATTTTATTTTTCTGGATTTTTCGGTCGTTCCTTTTATTATTCGGGAATTTTCCAATTCGTCAATAATATAAAATGTTTGAAAATTTTATTATTTTGGAATTAAAATTTCGGCATTTTTATATTTTGGCAATTTTATAATTTTGGGAATTGTGTTATTCGATAATTTTCTAATTCGGGAATTTTATAATCTTAGGAATTTCATTTTTCGGGATTCTTCAGTCATCCCTTTTTTCGATGAGTCAAATGTGGTTTTATGATATATTTTTGACACTCTAAATTTTGACTTTTTACGCTACTTAAGTTGAGTTTTGAATATAAAAAGCGTGCGTAATTATTCTATCATACCTGATAAAAAATTATTTCACTCCCTTGACAGTTAAGGTCTAAAAATATACCCAATTTGTAATAATCGATCTTTAGTGCCGAATTCATATTATGATTTTGACGAACGTCGACGTACAAAACTTTGATATCTGCAGCCATCATGTCTCGAACGAAATTCAGTATTTCTAAACAAAAATCATTACACAAATGGAATTACAATCTTTAATCTAAATTTGAAATCTTGTCTTTTTATTATTTGTCTTATTCATAAATACCAGAGTAACTCCAGCAAGCAAAAATAACAGCTTCCTTTACATTTTTATACCCAAAATATTCTTTACTAAAAATGGAATTTGTTTCGTCACTTATCACAAGAGAAAACACTGAAAAAATGGACACTAAAAACCATATTTTTATGGGACCCATAACTTAAATTTTTTTTTAAATTATAATATTGTGAACTATCTTAGTATTGCTTTCAGAAAAGTTTTCATGTACAATTATTCAAAATATGCAAATCTTATCCTCTGCTGAAATAGGTCGAGCATAAGATTGAATTAATATTCAATGACCATTCGTGAAACACGAACTATAATAGAGAAAACAATGTGGTTCGCTTATAAAAAAATGATTACTATGTGGGAACTGCAATTTATCGAGCACATCCCTGTGAAGTATTTCATACAAATTATAGTGGATAGCTATCAATCAAATACTTGTTACAATAGGTTGTTATTCTGAAAATTACAATATGGTGCATTCGGAACTAAAGCTTATAGGTTTGATATAACGAAACTCAGAAATAATTCATAGTCCAGAATATCCCTTTGATTTGAAATCATAAATTAAATGTGTTATACTATAAAAGTATCAGTTTTTATTGAGAAAATTTAAGTTTTCATTTTCAGTTAAAACAAAAAACGATATATTATTGTGAAAAAAGTGTGTGTTACCTTTTTACATTCTCTTCTCAATGAGAAGGTATTGGTTTTATGTGAAAAATGACTTTCGCGGATTCAATCAAGTGTCGACGTTTTGAGACCCCCTGAGTCAGAAAAAATGATTTTTACGAATATGTCTGTCTGTCTGTAGTCTGTAGTCTGTAGTATCGTGTAGGCACGATAGGCACATTTTTTGAAGCACATTTTTTGAAGTTAACCAACTATTTTGGATAAAAATTCAAAGAGTGAGCACATTTTGAAAATTTTTTAGACAACTTTTTTCAATATTTGAAAATTCTATGTACGGTTATTAATAGTTTTTAAAAAGACAAACAATTTATCCTAATGACATTTTTCGATAAAAAAAAATTATATGAGTTATAGGATTTTAAAAATCCAAAAGCACAAACGAAAATTAACATTTTAAGCCAAACAACGCACTGTATAAAGAAAAGTCAAGCGAAAAAACATTTCTTTTTAAAAGCCCTACAAGATTATCATAACAACCTTTAGAATTATTTCGAAAAATCAAAAATTCAAATTCTGATCGCTCAAAAAATAATGAAAAACTCCATTTTGCTGTCAAACTATGCAAGATGCAAAAAAAGATGAAGATATACGAATCGTGCATCTAAACAAGATCTATAAATTTGTTATTAATCACTTTTTGATAGGTTGCGTAGTTTTAGTTTTATTCGTGAAAAACAACATTAAAAAAATCTGCTCGGTCTTTGTATTTCCCCCACATTGGCGTCCAGACTGTTTAGAATTAAAGGTCAAATCATCGAAAACTGTAATTTGCTGACTGTGAATTCTGTTTTGTTAAAGCTCCTTTGGCTTTAACGAACACATTCTCATCACGTATCTCGTGCAGAACGTCTGAACTTTTCTATACGCACACTAGTGTAAAGTGGTTCTAAGCAAATTTATAGATATAATGTAGGCGAAAATTTTTTTGTTAATAAAAATTTATTGTAGCTTGTGTCGTTTTTCCAAAAAGTAAATTTTTAATTTTTGATGCATTTTTATAACAAGAGTTTATAACAAAAAATTTGTAGATATTTTTTGGTTGAACAACTTTTGTCTTTTCATATGTTCTGTCTCTAGTGTCGTTTTCCCAAAAATTTAATATTTTTATTTTTTACGATTGAAAAAAAAACTGCTCGCCCTTTCTAAAAATTAGAAATAACAAATTTGAACATCCACTTTGAGTGCACAAATTTACCTATTATTTTTTTTTCCTTGTGTCGTTTTTCAAAAAATTATTATTTTTTAATGTTATTTTTTGCAACTAAAACAAAAACTAAGCGTCCTATCCAAAAATTGTA
>CAKNWT010056123.1:0-11849 GCA_932066315.1 Andricus coriarius | reverse complement strand
TATAAGGAAGTAATTTATATATTAGATTCAAATTTGACTATTATGGGAGATCATAGCTGATAACGTAGTGCAAAATGTAGAAGCAAATGACCCGGAAACTGTCGGTTGGCTTTGAAATTGAATAGCTGGGTTTGGAGTAGGAAGAGTTCGTAAGGCATGTTTGTCCATGCACCTTCTTCTCTCTCATCGACAATCACTGACCATCCTCACCCGTGCACATACAGTATACACCTACCAGGTCTCTCTTCGCCTGTGACGTCACATTTGAGCATAACCTGTCTTTGTTCCCACACATGCCATTTCTCGAACCGGTTTATCATATTCTATATTGCCTATCAGCTGTAGACTGCAAGTATGTATATATACATTATATAATATATACAGTAAACAAACATACATACCGGTGAATCAGAGCTTGGACTTCCCGACCGAGTTCATACACTTTTCCAGAGCAATTGTGCAACATAGGTGAATTAATTGATCTTCACGTTATTACAAAATACGAGAATAGAGATTTAAGGATATGTTTTGTGAGCAGGTACAAGAAAGTTATCCGATAACGAAAAGATGATAATATCATGTTCACATCTTCATGAAATCTCAAGTATTCAATGCTTGAAGAGTGCTCGTATCGCATTTGGTATTTATGTTCATCCTACTTGCACATTTCCTGGAAGTTTTTTATCGTCGATCAAAAATATTCCTTAACTGACCAAAGATACTTATCCTGTGTTTCTTCTCAATTTGCATAAAAATTAAAGATAATAAAAAATATAATTGTACTAGAAGACAGTACGTTAAATTCTTTAATTTTAAACAATAAACTATACTTTTATTTGCTTTTTATCTTTCTTGTTTGCTCAAATAGTACACTATAAAGCCGTATCTTCCTCGTGTTTCCTCCGTGGACAAACGGCTTTACGAGTTTCGTTTCGAAACAGCAAAATGGTGCTATCGAGAGCGGAAATGAGCTAGAATCCCGGCCGGAAGTCGATCTCGAGAGGGCAAGTACCTGAATCGGGCACCACACTCGTGGATACGTTCTTCCTAAACGTTTTTTCAGTTCTAGACAGAAACGCCTTCGAGGCTTTTCTTTTTCTTTAATGGCTCACATACTTAAGAAGTACTCGACAGAGACAGTGAGGATTATCTTTGCTCATTTTAAAGTAGAAATTCAGGAAATAAGGTCTGTGAACACCCCAGCACGTGCGTCGATCCTCGACGCAGCGGAAATGCTGTCGGAGGCTGACGCAGGTAATGTAAACTTCAGCAAGCAGACTATAAAAGTCAGCCAGCTCGAACGCGTCAGAAATTAAGCAAGCACGCATTAGGAATAATTTTTTTTATATCAAAAATCTATTTGGAAATTTTTAATGTGGTACTAATGATGATGATAAGTCTGTCACTAACGTGATAGTTGTATCACTCTTGAAAAAAGGTGTCCTGTCTTTCATTAATCGCAGTGCATAACCGGTTTCATATTTGCCTATGTATAAGACTTTGATATATCCAAATGATTACAAAGTAACAAAATTCTTGTTTGTCACTGTCGAGCATCTGTCAAAACTCAAGAATCATATGTTCCTATTAAGCACTCGTAACATCAGGAATCTAGATTGGGCTCAGGTTCTCCAGATGTCTTCCCAGACTCTCCGATAGAATGATTAACTTTTGAGGCAAGGGGTCGTCCATAATTATACGTTACGCGTTTTTCTTTTGTTTAAATAAATACAACAATAAAAATTGCCGACACATCAACAAAAATAAAGGAAGATGGCGTTATGTAATACTTGAACGGTCCCCATCCCCAGTTGTTTCACACTTTTCTGAACAAAATTCTAATCATAGAAGTTTACTTTAATGTTATGTTTTGTACGTAGATACAAAAAAAGTATGAGTGATAAAACTCTAGAAATATTTTTACTTAAGACGAAAAATATTTGTAGTCTGGAGAGAGTTCAAATATTTTGTTTACCAAAGGAAAGTACATGATGGAATATCGTGCTATAGCCTGTTGCGGTTTACCGAGACTGCTTTTTTGAGAGCTCGTGTCTACAACCCCTCGAATGCTCTATTACTCCCAGGAGTACTCGTCACTGCCAACGCCCTATTTATAATGGAACAAATGTTGAGATATCGCTTTTTACGTTCGTTTCAAATTTCTCCAGTTTCATAACTTCATAACTGATGGATAAATAATAAAACTATTTACTTTTTTTGTTACTTTTCAAACATGTATTAAATATAACATTTTTAATGGCTTTTTTTTGCAGGACCACAAGTTATTTTTTAAAGTAGCTCTTAAAAAATGAATTTACTAATCAAATCACGCCCTAAAAATAGAAAGTATTGGATCCAGTACTTTCGCCCAATTAAGTATTACATTGCCAGTACTTATTCGCGACAAATGTATTAGATCCAATACTTATCAATACTTCCTTTTTATAATGGATACTTATATGAAAGTTTTATCGAAAAAAAATTTACTACTGCATTTTTGATCATGGATTCGCGGAGGCCTTTTCGCTTTAAACTCATTGTCAGTGTGCTGACTTTTTAAGGGGTTTTTCGCAACCCCAATACTCAAATTGGACATGACCCTAGCCTAGGGAGTACGCAGCGAGTCTCTCGACTTTAATGGAACAAATGTTGCTACATAGTGAATAATCGAGTAACGTTGGTTTAAAAAGTCCGCAAAAGTCCCCTGATTATGAATAATAAGGTTACTTTTTCGTAATCTGGTACAACCATTTTTTAAACCATTTTTTTAAACAATTACATTGCTTTTTAAGATAACAATTTTTCTTCAATTATTTTCGGAAAGTTCATGGAAAAACAAGACTTGTTTTAACAAATTTTTCATGCAACGGACCGTTTTCAAGTTAGAGCATTATGAACAAGTAAATTTGCACCTCGATTTGCACTAAAATTGGCATGTTTGTGGCTGCATATCTCGACAACTGTTGGACCGAAAAAAATGTAAATCATTTTTCAGGACACATGCTCCACGAGGAAAAAGAAAATTTTCCGACAGAGCTCAAACTCTTGTTCGACTTTTTTTTAGTTATATTTATCTGGTAGCTTCCTCATAATCTTTCTCTATGTTACCACTCTGAAATCATCGTTCTTTTGTTAATAACAATTGTTATCAATAAAATCCTAGATTTGCCGAATCTGATCTTTTTATTCGCGCTGCTTGAATCAGGCACAAACAAAAATTGTTATCTCTCTTATATTTGCTCTTAATTCAAATAATTTTTTAATTACGGCCTTATAAACAATTAACTGCAAAATAATCTTTGGTCTGTCTTAGCTGCAATTTTGCAGTTAAGATCTTCGATTTTTTTAGTTATTTATCTGGTAGCTTCCTGACAATCTTTCTCTCTGTGAGGTTACCGCAAAAGATTTTTCTTGCGTGAAAGCAAAAACATAAAATATTACGAAACAATTTTGTTAAATGCAAGTTTTAGTTAATAACAATTGATCATGATGAAGCTACCAGATAAATAACTAAAAAAAAATCGATAATCTTAACTATAAAGTTGCAGCTTGGACAGACCAAAGATTATTTTACAATTAATTGTTTATGAGGTCACAGCTAACAAATGATTGTAATTGAAGGAAAATCTATGAGAGAAAAAGTTGTTGTTTTATATCTAATTTTAGAAACACGTTTAAAAACGAAAGCTATATCAAAAGTTATAGCATCGACCTTGTGCAATGTAAAAGGTGCAATGTAAAAGGTACATTGTACCTTTTATTGAGAAATTCCAAAAATTGCACACGTAGTTGTTAAAAAAGGACCATTTTTAACACTTATATATCAACAAAAGTTTTAGCTCCGTCGGAAAATATTCTTTTTCCTCGTCGAGCATGTATCCTGAAAAATGATTTACATTTTTTTTTGTTCCAATAGTTGCCGTGATATGCAGCCTGAGATGTAGCCGCAAATATGCCAATTTTAGTGCAAATTCATCACTTGTTTGTAATGCTCTAACTTGAAAACGGGCCGTTGCATGAAAAATTTGTTAAGACATAAAAGTTTTTTTTCCCATAAACTTTCCGAAAATTATTATACCATTAAGCCGTTTCCCTTTCGGGGTAGGTGTGAATTGCTCGGTTGGAAAGTAGTAGTTTGTAGATGGGTATATAGGTATAGGGTAGATAGGTATATAGGTGTACATATTTGAGAAAATTTGTATCTTAAAAAATAATGTTTAAAAAAATTGTTTAAAAAATGGTTGCACCAGATTTCAAAAAAATAACCTTCATATTCAGAATCAGGGGACTTTTGCAGACTTTTTAAGTTGAATTACGATTTGAGCAGATGTCAATGGTCACAGCTTAAACTGCTTTTAAAGGGTTTAAAGGAATATTGACGAATGGAATAGTCATCGAATGGGTCATGAAAAGGGATGTTAGATCGTAGGACGGATATTCATCTTTACCAGCGTTGTTCTATTCTCCTTATCGATAAACAGTTCGAATATGCTGGACATTTGAAAGCCATGAGACTTTATCTGAGACATGATCTGCTTTACAAATAGTGCATGTTTAAGGTTCAGGGGAAAGATCGAAATAATGGAAATTTCTGATTTCAGCGTCTCTCCTAAAACTAACATACTAAATTCCTTGACCATTTTTTAACATATTGAAAAATATTCAAAATTATTCTTTCAATCCCAATGTGTAAGATGTAAAATCGGCTTTCCTGGTCAGTGATATTAATATACAGTAAACTGTGATTATTGTAATTGATTAGGGGACATACATTAATTACGTAAGGCTCTTTTTTGGGTGGGAGCGGGTCCGGAAAATCTTCCGAATCCTTACTTGTTTCCTCTTTCTAATTATTTTTTAAAAATATGCTAATTGAAGCCTGATTTAACTGTTAAAATTACTTTTTATACTATTAAACACATTATATCATTATTTGCTTTATTTCTTTTTTATTATGTAATATTTCACATTACATAGTACAATGAATAATCGAGCCGAGTTGTTAAACCATTCTTGAAATCTGCTTTACAATTGTATACCTTCAATGAAATCTCGTGAAATATCCCTATAGAAATCTGTCCAATCCTTTGAAATCCCGTGAATTCTTTTGAAAATTTCATAAATCCCTCAACATTTTTTAGGAACTTATTAGTATAACGGAATTTTCCGTAAAACTAATTGGTCAAGTAAAACGCTAGGGCTAGTAATACGGAATTTTCCGTAAGGTTAGCCCTGCACGAGCAGAAAAAGGGATCAGTCTTACGGAAAATTTCGTAACGACTAACGGTAGCACAGTAAATCCCAGAGATATTTTTTATCTGACGTTGGATAAAAACGTTGCAAACAATTGACAACTACATTTATCCTAAGTCGGATATTTTTTATCTGAATCCTGATAAAAATTATGACGTCGGATAACTGTAGTTTTCAATTGTTTGCAACGCTTTTATCCAACTTTAGATTAAACATACCTCTGGAACTTAGGGATCGATCATGCATATTTTCTTTTACGTGTTTTTCTTTTCTTTATATCGTAGTATCCTTTTTCACTACACGAAAATTATATTCAATTATATCAATTAATTGTAATTTTATTAATTATATTAAAATCCATTACAATCTTTTAAATTCCTTTTAAAATTTAAAAATCATTAAAATCTCACAGAAAAAAACAAAATGTAATCTTTACAGCGATTTCAGAGTAATATTTACCTGGAACAAAAATTACCTTCACTTGTTAAAATTTACCCACCACACTGGAAATGGTTAGTTGGTTACCATGTCAACACTATTGAATCTTGTTTTGTTTCGATGTGAAAAATTCACCTCTGTTTTTTTCTGTGCCGTTTATATCTCTTAACATGCATTAAAATTCCTTGAAATCATTTGAAATCTTTGCAAATCTTTCGAAATCCCCTGGAATCTTTTGCAACCTTCTAAAATCCTCTCTTGTTCTGTGATCTTTTCGAATTTCTTAAAAAGCCAGTAAAATTCCTCGAAATCCCTCAAATTCCTTTATATTATTCGAAAATCCTTCTCTCTAAATTAGAATCAGTTCAAATTTTTACTGATTTCAATCAATGACTGAATTCTATCTATGGATCAGTTATTTTTACTAATGAATTTTTCAATTTAACCGATTTATCAGTAAAGAGACTGATTTATAGTTATAATTCAGTCACTAATTGAAATTGGGAAAAATTATAAATCATTCAAATTTAGAGAGTTTGAAATTCCGTTGAATCTTCTGAAATCTTACGAAACCTCTAAAATCCGTGGATATACCTTAATCATCGAAAAACTTCTTTTTATCTCTTAAAATCCGTTAGTATCCCTTAAAATCCCTTGAAATCTTTGAAAATCTGTTGAAACCCCCTGAAATCTTATGAAATCTCTTTAAATCCCCCAAATTTTTCGATCTCTCCTTAAAATCCCATTATCATTCAAAATTCCTGAAAATACTTCGGTATCACATGAAATCCTTTAAAGTTCTTTGAAATCACGTGACTTTTGTAATATTTCGAAATCTCTTAAAATCCCTTAAAATCTCTTAAAATCCGCAGAAATCGATCCTTAACATCCGTCGGAATCCTTCAGTATCTCTTGAAATCTACTGAAAAATTGAGATTCTCTAGGAAATAGTACTACTGTTAAAAAAAATGTAAATCAAACTCTTGAAATCTTTTTAAATCAATTCAAACCAGTGGAACCTCTCGCAATCCTTTGGAATCGTTTTAAATACCCTAAAACTTTTTAAATCCCTTAAAATCTCGTTAACGGTGAAAATAATTGATTAAACTGAATCTTACGTAAGAAGGATGGGGGGGGGCATAAAAATGTTACGCATCCTTACACTAGGGGGGAGGGGTGACAAACATGTCAAAAATCATGCTTACGTAATTACTGGACGTTCCCTTATGGCTTATAGTTTATCTCTTATAGTGTTTAAATTGAAGAAGATCAAGTCCTACAAAGCCCGAAAAACGAATTGCGTTGTTTTTAAAATTTTTTAAATTGATGTAGCGGAACAAGTTTATTGCGGCAAACTGGGGAATTAATTAGGGATGGGCACTTGAAGGGAATGTGATGATTGTATTTTGAAATGGAAGGTCCGGTCTCGAGTTAGATATAACGTCGAAGTTAATTCAGCCCTGGCTAGACCCAGCTATTCCCGGTGCAGTTCTCATTGCAACACGGAGGCCTAAAGTAACCCTGATACACCGTATTCTTAACCCGCGGGGGGAGTGGGAGAGAGTGTGAAAGGGGGAGAGGTAAAAAATGCTGAGGAAAAGAGTGCAACGATGACGTCAATTGGAAAAGGTTCCTCTCGGGCCACCGACACTTTAACCCATCTAGACTTAAAGTTAACATCGACAGGCATTCACAGTACGTTCGAATTGGCCACTCGTCAAATAAGCTATTTACAATCCTCCTAGGGTAAATATAAGACACAAAGCTGATTTAAGATCTTTCCGTGTGTATATGATTTTAGTCTAACTCTAGACTCTCGATCTAGAGTCTCCAGAGTCTAGAATCTAGACTATATAGATTCTAGACTTAAAACTTCTCATTACATGTAATATCTAGATCGCATTTGCCTGTACGTTTGGACAGGGGAAATGAAAACTGCAGAAAACCATACTCCCGAGTTTAGTTGGCTTTCCGACTGTTGAGTTTGAAAGTAGATATTCGATGAGTAGGGATCATCGAGTGATCACCTCACACAATCTGGCCGTACATCGCAGACGGTCAGTCAACCGAGTGCTATCCGCGCTCGAAATGGCTTATCATCCGCGACTCTTTCCGAGTCGAGATTCACCACGCAGAACGATTCTAAAAGAGTAATTTTTATTTCTATTACTAAAGACCACTAATCAAATTGTTATTCCTGATAATATATTTTTTCTTTCAAATAAACTGCAAACAGTCAAAACGTCATTGATTGGAGGACTATCGCTGATGCCATTTTCAAAGAAATTTATTTTTTCACTGAAACTATAATTATTGCTGACATGATAATATTGTCCGATTTAGTATCTTTAAGAAAATCAAAATCTTAATCTCAAAAAAATATTTACTCCTTTTTTCATACGTTAAATATTGTCCATAGATTTGTGCGTCATTGACTGGACTATCTATAAAAAGTATAGATATTTTCGAAAATGGCGCATTCAAGAACTGCTAATACATTAGGATTAATAAATTTGAATTTCATGTAATGCTCAACCTGCAAATCAACTGATCTAATGCTGCAATTGCACTTTATTAATACATGCCAAGCAACAAATTTGAAAAAGGCATAAAATAATCGTCATCGATTCGACTGGCAATATTTACAATAAATACTTTAATAAATTACGTAAAACAATAAATAAAATGTGACAGTGTTAAGCTAGCAGATACTAACTTAGGAAGTATCAGTAATTAAGAAAAAATGTGTATAATTATAAAATTGATATTACTTTTTGCGTCGTCGACTAGATAAATGTCATAATTAGGGCCTGCTGATTAATCGTGTACTATTGTTTATAGACAATAACAGTTAATAGATTATTACATATGTATTCATTAAATTATTTATTTAAACAAATATAAATATAAATTGGATTTAGCCTTGTAATATTCGAGACTGACTGATTGGTAATTTTTTTCATTCGATACACGGAGAAAAATGTCTAGTTGGGGTAACAAGGATTCTGGTTAGCCCTACTAGACAGTCTAGTAAAATATGAACCAACACGCTGTCTAGTTAGACGCGCCAGACAGTCCAGTTAAACTCTGTCTAGTTAGAATTACAAGACGTTGGGTATGAGTTACCAGATATCTAGTACGGCCAACTTTCCGTGGTTAGGAGGGCTAACTAGCTGTCTAGTAAAAGTAACCGAACATTAAGTTAGGCTTACATTCCTGTTTTTAGGTAATTTAACTAGTATTCTGGTAAAATTTACCAGATGTATAGTGTTCCGAAAAAGTTTTCTGTTCAGGAAAATAATTATGTTTTGAGGATTTTTGGGATAGGTTTGAAAATGTATACAACATAATAAAAGTGATGTTCGTTTATTTAACACTGGCCAAAGGTATGATTTTATATTTGACGAAGTAATCAAACGGCATGAAACATTATCTTCAAAACAACATGGCGGGGACACTGAAGAAAGACAAAGTTTACGTTGCTTGAAATATAGCCTTGTAGAAGAAAAGGTTCCACAAGTCCAGCAGATTATCCACTGTATCGTCACTGAAGTTACTAATTTTAATACTAGTAAATAGAAACAAAAATAAAAACACGTCGCTTCTCGCTTCATGCAACTCAAAAATGGTCAGAATAACGAACGGGACACGGAAATGCAAGCGGCGGCAAGAAACTGGAGGTGACGACGCCGAAAATTAGAAAGCTGGCTAGAGGGAGGAATAGTGATGGTGAAGGGTGTAGGAGGGAGCAGCGAAGGGAGTAAAAGTGTAGTGGGGGGCAACACGCTACTAGATGTCTAGTTATGGACACCATTTGCCATAACTCGACGTATCACTTAAATCTACTAGACAACTTACCAGACATCGAGTAAGCGTAACGAAACTTCCGTCTTAAATTTACTAGACGCGCGTAACTAGATTCATCTAGTAGGCCCAACTAGACCTTTTTCTCCGTGTATAAATGAACTGTATTATCTAAAAGTATTAGAACATTAGTATGTTATAAATACTCGTAAATTTCCGAATTTATTTTCCTAACATTTTCGGTAAATTTCCATAAATTTTCACATACTTTGTCTAAAATTTTCATAATTTTTCGAAAATTTCTTATATTTTGATTTTACATTTTTGTTCGCCATCTTGAGCTCGCCATTTTGAATTTAATAACTTCGCAGACAAAATGTCATACTAATGAGCCCTGAAAAATGTATTAAAAAAATTTTCATGCGGAATATGCAACTGAATCCATCGTTTTCAAAGGCTCAAAATTCTGCTTAGACTTTATATGGCTAAATTGTTTAAAAAATGCAAAAGTTATTGCAATTTTTGCGGCTCATGCCAGATTTGGATTTCTTGACTATTTAATATAATGAATACGATTCATTTGATCTTATGTCGCGAATTTTTTATTTTTAATTGTCGATGCTCAAATTTTGTACTATGCGTAGGACCGCCCATTATCCATTAATTTTAAGACTTTGAAATTCACTAAAACCGGCCATAAATCAATGCCTGTCACTGAATGACTGAGTCACATGTCACTGAAGTTCGCAATGTTTATAGTCGAAAAAATTTTTAAAAATTTAATTAATCAAATCAATTTTTTGTAATTCATTTGTCATAAAAATAATTTATCTGATTTTATATGGTAATAACCTATTATAACTTCATATTTATTAATGCAATGAAATAATCTATATTTGATAGTTGCAAAAAATTATAATTTTTCACTAGACACTCGGTTCGCGGATTTTCTTTAATTACTTTTATTTGAGATCAGGCAACATCACAAAAAGATTGTGAAATGTATGAAAAAGTGCATGGATGGGTAAAACACAGTCTTCCTATTAAGATATTGAGATGAAACTTTTTTAGTGTTGTTGAATATCAAGTACAAGTAATTAATAAAAGAAAATTTGAGAACCAGACGTTTAGAGGAAAGACATAATTTTTTCCGAATTTTTCTGTGTACATTTTAGTGAGTGGATAAAACGCAGTCTTCCGACAAGGATACTAAGAAGGAACTTTTTGTTGTTGTTGGGACAATCAGTACAAGTAATGAGAGAAAGAAATTTTGAGAATCGGACATGTTCGAATTGTTTCCGTCTTTTTCCGTACATATTTTCGGGCGCGTAGGTGGACAAAAGGCAGTCTTTCGATAAGAGGATATGGAGATGATACATCTTCTCCTATTATCCGATATCCAGTACACGCGAAATTAGAAAAATTAAATTTCAGAACCAAACGTTTAGATTAAAATTATAATTTTTTCCGAGTTTTCGTATACATTTCACAGTGCGTGGGTGCATAAAACAGTCTTCCGATAATGATATTGGGATGCATATTTTTCAGTGTTGCCTGACTTCAAATAAAAGTAATTAATGAAAGAAAATCCGAGAATCGAGAGTTTGGTGGAAAGTTAGAATTGTATGCAAATCTCAAATATGTATATCTTATTTCATTAAACTATTAAATATGACGTTATAATGAGTTATTACCATCTAAAGTCATGTATTACATTATTTTTACGATAATTGAAAAGTAAAAAATTGATTTTAGTAGTTTTTAAAAATGTTATATTTTTGTTTATAAACGTTGCGGACTTAAGTGACATTGTAATAACTAACTAAAAATAATTATAGGTGGGCTGGACTGGTTAGAGTAGACAGTAAGAAAAAAAATTGTTTATAATGTTATAAGCAAATTAACGAACAAAAGACATTTTTTCGTGATTCGACATGATTGATTATTTGAAATCCATAATAGCTTTTGTATGAATTATGAAAGATATTAATGTGCGATTACAATGATTTAAGAGTAATTGTTGTTCACCAACTATTTAAACAATTTTTGTAAACAAATACACATTTCGACCATTTTTTTCATGAATAGGCTTAATTTTCTGCGGAATCAACTAGAAATGACTTCCCTAATTTTTGTTACGATCACCTTTGAATGCTTCAACTTTTGGATTCTTGCCAATTTGGACACTTTCAAACATAAATATCATTCCAATTGGGTTTGCGTGAAAATGCCAATTGCTTTCACTTGAAAACTGTATTATTTCTAATATGAATGCTATAAAATCTTAACTCAGGAAAAGATTCTCAAACAGTATCCTTTTATATGAAACAAAAGTATTAGGGAAAATAAGCCTC
>CAKNWT010056092.1:0-11333 GCA_932066315.1 Andricus coriarius | reverse complement strand
GGAAGTCTTATAAAATCCTGTGAAATCTTTTAAAATATCTTAAAACCCTCTAGGTCGTGTAAAATCGTTTCATATCTTCTGAAATTCTAGAAAATTATTTTCTCGAAAATACTTCAAGCTTTGAAATCCCTTTGAATTAATTAAATTAATACAAAATTCCTTGGAATGTTTTGAAATTCCCTAACATATTTCAAATTAAAAGCCCTTGTTTTGAAAATACCCCAAAATTTTAAAAATTCCTTCAAATTAATGAAATCTATTTAAAAAATTTCGGAATCTTTAAAAATACCCTGAAATGTTTCAAAAGAATTCAAGACAATTCAGAGAGAGGTATAGATCTGAATTGAATAGTAAGTCAATTTATTGAAAGAAAAGTGACATTATTATTAAAAGTTTTATAATGGGTTACACATAGGGTAGCATAGGGACCAAATCTTGAAAATAGGGACCGTTCTGTGAGGCCTGGAAATGTATAGCTACTGCTGAAAAATTATGATAGGATTTGATAAAAAAAATGCATACTTTTCAATCCGTTTTCTGTATCTGCAGTTTTGAGAAATTCATTTATATACCTATCAAGCGCGTTTGATAGAAAATCTATCAAAGTGAATAATCAATTAATCACGTTTAGCGAAAGAAACCTCTGTGTCCCACTAAAAAGACAATCAATTTCTATCAAACGTTTGGAGAGAACTGCTATGGATTTCTATCAATGAAAAATAGGCCAGGGACCTAGTAATTCCTACCCATTTCTATAATTTTTTTATACAAATTCAACCCAATCCTATCCAATATAATATCCCATATTCCTATTCACTTCAATACGCCTTTTTATAGAAATACAATCAAAACCTTTCAAATATAATATAACAAATTTCTATGTATTTTAATACACTTCTTTTAGAGTTCCAGAATCTTAGAAGTTGTTATCTAACTCTATCTGTCGAGAAATCTTATACTTTCCTATCGAAATTTTCTTATTGAAATTGTATCAAATCTCATCCTTCAACAGAGTTGTGTCTAATCCTATGATTTCAAGTTTTGAAAATTGCTATCGAATTCTATCAGTTGCAAAATCTCATACTTTTTTTATCAACAGTTTTTCTTTAAACTCTATCAAATCTTATTCGCGTCAGACTTGTATCAAATCCTATTTTCCAGAACCTGGAAGATTTCTCTCGAATTCTACTCCTCGAAACATCTTATACTTTTCTACTAAGATATTGCTACTAAAACTCCATCAAATCTTATGCAACTAGAAAACTTTTATAGGAAAGTATAAGATTTCTCGGCGGATAGAGTTGGATAAAATCATCCAAGATTTTTGACCATAGGATTTGGTACAAGTTATGTGCCGCAATAAAATTTGGCAGAATTTTAATGAGAATCTGTTGTCAGAAAAATATAAGGTTTCTCGATGGATAGAATTTTATAGAAATTTCCGAACTTTTGGAAGATAGGATATGATGCTAGTTTTTTGTGGATAAGATTTGACAGAGGTTTAATGAGAATCTCTTGATAAAAAAGTATAAGATTTCTCGATGGATAGAACTTGATAGAAAGGTCTTTGAAATGTGCTGTTGGATTTTTAAACATGAAATACGTGAAATTAAATTAGATAGGATGTTTATTAAATACCATGTATTTTTTATTTAACATTGAGATTCCAAAAACTATGATAAAAAAACTATACAGTTTGATACGCTTTAATGGGAAAATCCCTCGTTGTGAACCCTTTATTAATTAGAACTTTAACAATTGTAAATATGCAGTTTAATCAAACTTTTCAACTTGTAATTATTTTAATTTCAAACAAATTTAATTTCAAAACAACTCAATTAAAATCTCAGAAATGGGTGAATAGTTTTGGATGTAATAACAAAACTTTTAACCATGTTTTTTCAATCAAAAGGTGAATTTGTATTCAGCATGAAATTAAGGATCTTGCAATCTAAATTGAGATTGAAGTTCAAACTATACCGAAAACATTTTTTATTTAAAATTAGTCCATTCAATTAATTATTTTTAACAGGAAAATCAAAAAACCTAAAATAGTTGTTCGTAAATTTGGCTTCAGTGTAAAAATAATTTTTATTTAGATATATGTGTCAAAACGTTTGGTTCAATTATTAACTAATTGAATTCAATTATTTTGTAGCTTAAAATACCGATTCAACGAATTTGTCTAGCGATTATTAATTTTTTTAGGTTAAAAATACAACGCTTCGATTGAAAGTTGAACTAATTCGTTAAAACATTTTTTTGTGAAAATTAGCTTCTTCTTTTGTTTGAAAATTAATTTTTTTAACTGAAATTTCAACTATTATATTTTTGGTTGAAAATTTATCTTTTTTAGTTGAAAATTCAACTGTACGGTTCAAAATCCATGTATTTTGTAAAAACTTCGTCCTTTTCGGTAGAAAATGAATCTTCTGGTTTAAAAATTCTCCTTTTTAGTTAAAAATTTATCCATTTTTTGGGTTGAAATATTTAATATTAAATTTTTCCTAGAGAATTAATCTTTGTTGGTTGAAAACTTAATTACTTGATAGAAAGTTGAACCACATACTTCTTTGTCAAAAATTCATATTCTTGGGTTGAAAATTCATCTGTTTTATCAAAAATTTTGACTTTTTGGCTTGAAAACTCAACAATTTGGTATAAAATTCAACTATTTGGTATCAAATTAAACTGTTATGACAAAAATTCATTTTTTAAACTGAAAATTGATTCTCTTCAATAAAATTTTAATAACTTAATTTTAGGTTAAAAATTGATCTTTTTTAGTTTCAATATTCCACTATTTAGTAAAAAAATGTTAGAAACGAAAAAATAGACTAAAACATTATCAAATTAAATTTAGGCTAATATCACATCCATTGCTGAAATTATTTAATAGTAAATTTATGTAACTTGATGAAAATTCAGCATTTTTGGTAAAAAAATTAGTCTTCTTGGTTAAAAATGTATGTATTTTGTTGAGAATTCTTCTTCGTTGGTAGAAAATTAAACTTCTTGGTAGAACATTCGATTATTTTGTTGAAAACTCACTTTTTGCTTGAAAATTCATAATTTTCGGTGACATTTGTTTTAATAGATTGAAAAATCTTTTTTGGCTGAAAATTCGTCTTTTTTATTTGAAAATTCTTCTCTTTTGATAAAAAGTTTTCGATTTTGGTTAAGAATGCAACTGCTTGGATGAAAATTAATCTCTTTGGTTAAAGATTCGACTATTTTGTTGCATTTTCGTTCTGTTTGGGTTAATTCAATTGTTTTTGATTAAAAATAAAAATCTTTTCTTTGTTTAAACATCAACTACTACATTCTTCATTGGCATTTAATCTTAAATGGTTGAATATTCAACTACTTGGTTAAAGGTTGAAACACTTTGTTCAACAAATTTTTTTGTATGTAGAATCGATGTTTTAGTTGAATTTTTTGTTTGAAAATTCAACTATTCCAGTTGAAGAATCAAGATTTTCATGTTATTGGAAAATTCATCTTTTGGGTCAAAGTTTTTTTTTATCGAAAATTCATGTTCTTTAATCGAAAATTTAAATACCTGTGTAACTTCAATGTTTGATTCAAAATTAATCTTTTTTATTTCGAAGTTCGTCTTTTTTGGTAGAAAACTTATCTTCTTGGTTTGAAATTTCCATTTTTTTGGTTAAAAATGTAACAGTTAACAGAATTTTTTTTTTCTTTTTTGACAGAAAATGGTACCGCGATATTTTCATTACTATACAAATAAGTGGGGTGGATATAATTGCGAGCTTGGTCGATAATTTCTGATGACACAAGTTACATGCCCTTAAGACTTAATTTTTTGTCCCTTTGTGTATAATGCTGGCTTATCGAAGTTCTAAAGTTTGCACAATGCACACACTAGTAGCTGCAATCTGCGATCTGTATACGATGGTAATCTTGGCGTGTAACTTAGAGACGATGCAGCAATAAATTAGATTAAAAGCTACACGACAAACACAGCTATACGCCCCCGTGACATACGCCATGTACTCTGGCAAGTAAATCATGGGAAAATCATAATTTACGTGCCTGGAATTGCTTCCTAAGGAGCCCGAATTGCCCCGGATGTGCACCTCTCACGTACGCAGGTTCTAATCAGAGCAGAGGTCACTGAATCGTCTACCGAGAAATTGAAATTTCGTGCTCTGTTGGACCTTAAAAGCAGCTTGCTCAACTGTTCATTTTCTTTAGTTAGTTTTAATAATTATGAACTTCTGTCTAAAAAAAAAATAGGTGAAAAGAATTTCTCGAAAATCTCCCACTCATTGTTGTTTACTATCTGATTGGTTGCGTACTGCGTAAAAACTGCTTTAAGTGCCTGTTTTTAGTCTGTACTTTTTAATTTTCTGGAACTTTTTTAATCGAAATTTCCGAATGAGGAATTTAGCTCTAAAAATGTATTGTTAATTGAGAACATTTAAATTGTAAATCGTTCGTTAATAATAAAGGCAACAATTCTGTTCTTGACTTTTTGACTACAGGTTTTGGAAATTATGATAAAATTTATTTCTGAATGTTGCCAAAGATGACTGATAAAGGAGAAAACTTTAATTATAAATGTTTTTAATATTATGAAATAATTAAAATTACCGCTACCGATAATATGATTTCTGGGAACATTTTTAATGAATTAGGTTTTATTTGAAAAGATTAATTTTAAGCAGAAAGGTTTCAAAACATGTCGAAAAAGAATCTGAAAGATTTTAGGAGAATTTTTTTAATTTTTGCAATATTAAAATTTTTCTAGAAATGATTTCAAAAGATATTTCGAAGTCTTCAAAAGATTCAAAAATAAATTAAAATTTAAAAATATTTCCACCAATTTTAAACAATATATAGATTTCAGAAGATCTTGAAATAAATTGTTAAAGCTTTTTAAGAACTTTGAAAGGTTTTACGGTAATTACATTTTTTTCTCAAGATTCCAGGGAAACTTAAAATTGATTTTTTCTTTACAAAAATTCCATTAAGTTTAAAATATATTTAGAAGTTTTGAAAACATACAAAAATAATGTTAAACTGGAAAAGGTTTCAACAAATTTAAAACAAAATGTGGATTTTTGAAGAATTCAAGGAAAAGATTCAAAAGATGTTTACGAATTTTGAAAGGCTTTAAGAGAATAAACAAATTATATTGAGATTTTTCGAAAATTTCAAATGAATTTTTATTTTGCCATATTTATTTTAGGATAATATTTAAAAAGATTTCAAGAAAATTCCAAAACATTCAAAAATGTTACCGAAATTGTCAAAAAGGAAACTGAAAGATTTGTAGGCAACTTTTTTTATTTTGCGGAATTTTTTCAAAATTTCAGGAAAAATTCGTATCAATTTAAAATATATTTAGAAGAATTTAAAAAAATTATTGAATAATTAAAAATTTTTAAATGTTTTTAAAAACTTAAAACAAAATGTATCAAGATAATAAAGAATTGGGAACATTTAAAGTGATTCTTTATTTAAAAAAAACTAATTTTAGGAGAATATTTAAAATGATTTTAAATCGTTACAAAAGATTTATAAAATTGTTAAACACGAATCCGGAAGATTTGAAGACAATTGTAGAAATAATTCGAGTCAGTTTAAAATATATTCAGGAATGTTAGAAGTTTTAAGGAGAATACAAATATTTTTAAACTATCAAAGATTTTCGAAATTTTATAATATAATTCTTAATTTTTTCCAAGCGTAAAATAGTCCTAAATATCTTTTAAACTGCCTCGAATTATTCCTCAAATGTTGTGAAATTCTATTAAATATGGAAAAAATTGTTTAGAAATTTTCTAGATACTTTTTCGACGTATCTGAAATCTTGAAAAATTTTTGTCAATTTTCTCGACAAACTTAGGAAAATTATATTTATATAAACTTAAAGCCAATAAACAAAGAAGGTTACAAAATAAATATTTATTCGGAATTTTCATTTTTCATTAGAAAGTATTTTATACTTCAAATTATAATTTGCCTAAAACTTTTTTTATCTTGACGGGAAAATCTTTTTTTGGTTGAAAATTCGTCCTTTCAATTTGAAAATGCATCTCTTTTGGTAGAAATTCCATATTTTTTAATTAAAATTTCAACTGTTTCGTTTACAAATATATAGTTTTTTGGTTAAGAATTCAAAATTTTTTTATCTAAAATTAAAATATTTTTTAGTTTTAATTCAACAATTATATATTTTTCGTTCAGGTTTCATTCTTTTCGTTTGGAAATTCAACTACGTTGTTAAAATACTTGGCTAAATATGTACTTGTTTGGCTGAAAATTCATCATTTTAGTTTAAAACTCATCTCTTTGGTTGAAAAATTGGTCTTTTTATGAATTAATTTTTGGTTGAGGATTCGACTTTTTTTTTGAGAATTTGTATTTTTTTATTTAAAATAAAAATCTTCTTAGATTGAAACATCAACTATTACATTTTTTGTTCAGAACTCATCTTTTCTGTTTGAAAATTAAACTATTAGTTTAAAGATAAACTTCTTTGTTGCAATTTTTATTTGACATATGAAATTTTCAAAAATCTTTTTGAATTTTCTCAAATTGGAATTTATAAGGAAAAACCTTATTTATTTCGACTTTTTCCAGACTATTTATTCATAATTGCACTTTAAAAGCAGAAAAATTGTACTCTCAAAAAATGGAAAATAGCCTAAAGCAAAAATAAGCAATTATTACATATTAACTTTTGGCCTTCTTGTAATTATTTTCAATTTTGTAAGTGAACTGTGTTAATAAATCATTTTTTATCGTCCCCCTTTCGTCAATAATGAAATTCGGCCACCAGCGACAGAAAGATTAATGGTTGCAAAATGTAAACAGCAGAAAACAACTCGCGAGAAGTGAATTTGTACGTGCCCTCGCAATGACCCTTGTGTCGCGGGAAATTGGACAGCAATTAGATTTTCTCTCCCCGGGTCACGTTGGCCCCATCCCCTTTCAAATTCTTCCTCTTTATCTTTTTTCTCTCTTTATTTTATCTCCCCCTCTCTCTCTACTTTTTTCTCTTCTCTCTCGTCCGTTTCCATTTGAGAGTGCATTTTCTGGTTTTCTCGGTCCAAAGTTTCTAAATTCTATTTTATCCAGACATTATTTTTATTTTTTAATCTCATTCCGGAGAAGTGGAGGCTGATTTTGTCATTCATTTTTCTTTTGAATTATAAGAAGGTACGCAAAAACTAGATAAAATATATTCGTTAACGATTTTTTTGCTTTTAATTAAGTGTATAATACAGGGTGGGTTGGAAAAAAAATGTGAAAATAAGAAATGGAACTATGAGGAAAAGTAGCGTATGAGGACCCTGAAAAAGTTAACAAAATATGTTTGTGATTTTTATTACAGCCTTAGGTCACCCTTAAGCGGCTGCCTAAAAGCCAAAGGCCAATATAGAAAAAAAATTAGTTCAAAGTTTAGGCAATAGCAAACTTCAGAAAAAAAGTTGAACAATTTTCTGATTGAGCTGATGCTTTTATTAGTAACTATAAAAAACATTAATATTTTCACTATTTTTATATTATCTTTTTCAGAATTGACATAATATTTGAAAGTTCAAATTCGTTTAATTCTGAAATGCTTTCAAGCCCAATATTTGCAACTTTTGTGTAACCTTTCTATTTATTTTATAATTGTTGAAATTGTAAATTTTCCGACCTTTAATTTTATAAACTTAAATTTGAGTGCTCAAGATAGGAAAACTTCATTTACAGATTTATAAATTTGATAGAAGAGATTAAATGAATATTTAATCAAATAATTCTGAAAAGTGATCGTAAATATTTAACTTGTCGTTTACAACTCCTTGAGAAGTGTAAACTTCAGTCTGACATGTTCCTTGATTTAGTACGCTTTGAAATGTAGACCGTCACATTTTTCAAATCTTTTCGCTTTGAAGTATAAAAATAAAAACTTCATCCATGAAATTTTGGACCTTTTCCAAGCCCTGAATATCTTCGAAATTTCTAACTTTAAATCTTGCTTTAAGTTCAGGGCTTCGAAAACATAATCATTGTGTTGAGTAATATTATTTTAATTTACTATGTTTTTCTTACCAGCAGTGGTAGATTCTAGAGAGTGAAATACATCCATGAAAGTAACTTACCTGAAACAAAAAGAAAATACAGTTTTAAAAAATGTTAGAGAATTTTACTTAAAAAAGTCTCCGTTTAATATAGGAAAAAACTTTCAATAATGTTAACACATATACGGCGATATAATAACCAAATTTTAGTAAACAATTTTAATTAATAGATAACATAAGGAAGCTACAAAAAATGCTCTCAAAACAGGGGAAATAGTGTGATTTTTGAAGTAAAAAAGGAAGAGTAGGGGAATAAATTATATTACATAACATGAAAAAAGATGAATTTTCAACAAAAAAGTTGAGTTTTCTAGCTAAAAAGAATACTTTAGAATACGTTAGACTTTTAAGCCAGAAAATAATTCTTTTTCACAAAAAAGCTAATTTTCAACCAATAAAGATGAATTTTCAACCAAATAGTTCAGTTTTGAACTAAGAAAATTAATTTCCAACCAAATAGGTGCATTTAAAACAAAATAGATCAACTCTCAAGATAAAGACAGGAAATTTGAATAAAAAAGTTGAATTTTTAACCAAATAGTTGAATATATTCAGCCTGCGAAAATGAATTTTCAAACAAATTATCGAATTTTTAAACAAAAAAGATTAATTTTCAATCCAAGAGGATGAATTTTCTATCCTAAAAGACGAATGTTCCACAAAACAGTTGAATTTTTTACCAAAAAAGGTTACATAAAAAAAATTGAATTAATTCTTCAACAAAATAATTACATTCTTAACGAAATCGTAGAATTCTTAACGAAAAGAGATGGATTCTGAACCCAAAATATATTAGTAGACTTTTCAAATAAAAGGAATTAACTTTCAACCACAAAATATGGCTTTTTAAGAAATTGTTGAATTTTCAACTAAATAATTAATTTTTCACTAAAGCGTAGAATTTTTAACAAAAACAGATGAAGTCTTTACCAAAAATATTATAGTGGATTTTTCATTTAAAAAGAATTAATTTTCTTCCCAAAAAGACGAATTTCATATTTCTATCATTCTTAATTGTTCTTATTAAATTACTTAAACAATAAATAGAAAACTAACATGAAAAAATCACTCTTCACATTCATAAAGTAGGCAAAAGCATTCAGAAAATATAATTAATTCGCGATATTATAAGGTAATAAATGGCTTCAACCAATTAAAATTGTTTAAACGAAAGGTAGTACGATTTTCTAGATTTATCCGTTAAAAAGTTGGATTTAAATACAAAAAAATTGTTTAAACAATAACAAAGAATTGAAATAAAAATATGCACTCTTCAGGGTTATTAAATAGACCATATAATTGATAAAATACCCTAAATTCGCGATATTGCATGGCAAATTTTTTTCAAATGTACAAAAATGGTTTAAACAATTGAAAATTACCGAACAACTACATCAAATATTGTAATTTATTTATTCATGAGGATCTACGAAAAACATGATAAAAAAGTATTAACTAAAGGCAATATTCTGCCAAATCCTTATTGCACTTGCATGGGGTTATAGTTTTGGGGGCAATATCATGGGGGTTGAGATTAAAAATTAATTATGGAATAGTTTTCCTTAAAACTTTTTCATGAGATTATAAAAGTATTGCCTATAATTTATTATAAATGTTCCCGTTTTGGACGGAATTTACAAAAACACAAAGAAATGTGCTCCTGTGACAAAAGGATGTTTCTTGACGTAAATCGAATTTCCTTTGAAATTTAAGGTTGAGAGGATTTTCATTTGTCTTAGCAGGAATCCTTTTGCAGCAAGAATTTTCCTTATGCGATTAACTTCACTTACTCTTGCAGTCAAATAATTCTGTTTGTGTAAAAAATATATTCACTTTGTTTAAAACAAAACAGGCAAGAGGACCATGCTTTTGTTTCAAGACAACTTTTTCTCTGAGTGAAAATGTGTTTTTCTCCATGTTATTCTAATATGGAAAAGTTAAGGGGTTGGGCTGGGCCCTTTTAATATTAATAAAAACATCTATTCTTTATTTTTGGGAACATAAAAAAATGGGGCCTTAAATAATTCGATGTGTCAGCTTTACACATATTGAAAGATAAACAGATTATTCAAAAAAAAAATTAATTAATAAAATGCAGAATTTGTGCATAACCGAAATATTTGATCTATTCTAACGATTATAACATAATGAAGCTACCCAAACCCGAAAAATAAGCAACAAACCCGAACTCTTTCTGAATTATTATTGACAATATTGTTTCCTTTTCGATCTTCCAATCACATTTCCCCAACCCTCTCCAGGAAATTCGATTCAAACCTGAAGCAATATTTTCTTTGGCGTCTATTCCCCTTTAATTAAAGTCCATGGGGACATGGCGTGACCGAAAGAAATGAATGCACACACAGTCAAGAGTTCAGATTGTATGCCATCGATTGACGTCGCGACAAACATACGTTTTGGAGAACAAAGAACGATTGTGGCGTCGAAAGAAAGAATGAAAAAAAAAGAAAAAAAGAAAAAAAGAAAAAAGTATTGCGCAATCGTGCGAGTATTGCGTCCCAGTGTAGCGTTAAACGAGCTGCCTAGCCATTCTTTCTAGTTGCCGCGATGACACTAGGCTTTTTGTCATGCGGAGGTGGTACTGGTGATAGCGATGGTGGTTATAGAGTGTGTACCATTCTATAGTCATAGTCTAGTCTCTAGTCATAGTGTATAGTGCATGTAATGGTGCTTTTACTGCCTTGTGTTTTGTAGGCGGAAGTAGGCTTGGCCTACTTTGATTCAAGCAACAAAGAAGTCTCCGAGTTCATGGGCCTCCACGTCATCTGGCGTCCACCAAATTCTAACGCACCTTGACGTCCTCATAATTATGTTTAGTCCGGATAGAAAATTGGGTTGGCCATAGGATATGTTCTACTATCCGTCCGAAAAGTTTAGGCACCTCGATTTTTGTGCAGATTTTCATGAAAATCTCAGCCAAAAAAAATCCTAAAAATATGAGACAACATGCATGTTACAGGTGAAGGTTTTGCCAATACTGATACAAAGTTTCAGAATTTTCAGATGATTAGCCATTATTTCCGGGTGAGTGAAAGGTGAAAAAGCATAATAATCCTATGATCATTTCAGAATACTCAAGTTTGAATGGCTGTAAGTCACTGAAAAAAATTATGAAAAATCTGCCAAAAATATATGGGTTTCGTTGATCCTTTCTGTGCCCAGTGGTGTTATTTAGAGTCAGAAATAATTATTCGTTAATAAGTTATTGAC
>CAKNWT010056076.1:0-11937 GCA_932066315.1 Andricus coriarius | reverse complement strand
CGAGGAAACCAGTCTCTGCAAGTTGTTTCCGATAAAGCACTGTCACCATAGGCCTTCACAAGCATTCGATGTAATTCGGCAGCCGATTTCTTCAAATTGAAGCAAAAAAGTAGAGCTTCCCGCAAATGCTCCTTTTCTGGCACAAAACTAGACATGATTACTCAAGGAAAAATTTATGTTGTTGTATAAAAAAACTGAATATGTGCACTGATTCACGTAGCCAGGTGTCGACCTCACACAAAAAAAAGCATGACGTTTCCATTGTAGCTAAATATGTTCACTACCGCCATTTCTGAGCAAACAGCGGATTTAAGCTTATATACCTGGTAGAACTTTCCTACATTTTTTGTTCAGTTTAAGATCTTTGATTTTATCTATTTCTAAGCTGAATTCAACTAGGAAGTGATCCGACTCTATTCGTGCTTCAATTTTGATCTCTGTGATACGACAGAACTCTAGCAATTTATTTCCCTCTGCATTTACAACTTTATCCTCTGATTTCCTATCTTTACGATATCCTCTTGTTAATTCCCCTCCATCCCAATCCACATCCCCTTGTTCCTCTCCCACTCTTGCGTTCCAATCTCCCACCAATATTAATTCGTCTCCCCTACTTTCAGCTTGCATTACAATATTTCTGACATCTCTTTTTACAGTAAGAATCCCGACATTGTTGTACATTGAAACTATATTAATAACCTTACCTCTACTTTTCAAGTCATTTGATTTAAAGTAGTTGTCTTCGATCCATGTTTCTTAAAAAAACACTATTTCGTAGTTTCTCCAGTATTCTTCTGCTTCCAATAAGTTGTTCCCTCCTGCGATGTTCCATGTTAGCACTTTAATTATCCCATTGGTTTCTTCCACGAAACCCCTTCTTGTCTAATGCTCTTCCTTCCTCGTTCCAAAAGAATTCAGTGTTGCCTACTGTCCATCTCATGTAGCTTTTGCTGACCCTTTTACCCTTTTCTTGCTCTCTTCTCACTTCTTTGTCTATCCACGTTTGGGCCTCCTTCTCTCTGGGTGTGAGATCATCTTCTATTCGAATCATAGTTCCTTTGAGTCTACTTTTTTTCGCCATTAATCTCCTTTTTGCTTCCCATGATGCCATTTTAATTAATATCCCACCTCCTATCACTCTCGATTACGAATTCATACTTTCTCACCCGTTAATCTTTACAGTCCATCATGTATTTCTCATTCCATAGCTCTTCCTCCCGATGGCCTGAACCCTCTCACTATCACCCAGTTTTTTCTATTTTCTCTTTCTTTCATCTCCCATTCTATTTCTCTAACCTTCAACCACTCCAGCTTGTCTTGTTGATCAAGCTCTTCCGTTGAATTCGCCAAATCCCCACTTTCTTCAATTACTTCCTGGTCTTCGATCTCATTTGGTCCGCTAGTTTTTCCTGTTCTCTTCTTCTCACAATATTTATCCTTCTAATTCGTGTAATTATTTCCACTTTCCTTTTTTTTAGTTCCAATACCTCTTTTTTGGCGTCTCTTATTTCCTGCTTCAACATTTTAATTTCCTTTATCAACTCCCTTTCCCTTGCTCTAGCCAGTGCGGTGATCATCGCTTCCTGTCTTATAATATGTTCTTCTTCCACTTCCTCTCTCTGTAACATCCATTCTTTAAGTTCTCTGAATTTTCTATCTAATTTCTCTTCCCACCACGAGTCGAGAATTCCCCCAATCTCCATTTCCTTTCCCGAAAGACTATCATTCGAGCTTGTTTCAGCTAGTAGGCTTGAATTTATGTTGTCATTATTATGCATATGTTTATCTTTGACAGCGCTTTCACCTAAGCTCTTGTGTTCACTCATACTTTCGTCTGTTCTCCTATTCTCTGATTCACTCTCTCCAGTTTTGTTCGGCGAACGCGATAGTTTTTCCCTTGATATAAAAGTTTCTTCCTTCAACCCTCCCCACACTGACCCTTTTTCATTTTGCACTACAAAGTCCGTTAATTTTCTGTTGCCTTTATCGTTCTTCAGACAATTCCTTCTACCAGCGGGCCTTCCGGGTCCCCTTTTTTGTAACGGCGCTGCTACCGTCAGCTGTTCAGTTTCTAGTTCGATTTCACTACCACCAGGTGCTGCCACCACACCATTATTCGTTGTGTCTATTTCGGAGTTTCCTATTTTATTCGACATAACACTATCAAATGTGACTCTTTGCCCCATCTATCCCATTCAATACGCACAGACTCTCACCCTTCAATAAAACACCGTAACTTATGGATTTTCACTCCTGGATCGCACGACGCGTGTTCAGCGATTACCCAACCAACCGGAAGTCCCGTCCAAAGTTATATTTTCATGCCAATTTTTTTTTATTCTGACGACTTTCTTTCCCCTTTCAAGATTTGCAATCAAAAACTCGTGAAATTCACCGATTCTCCACGAGCGGGCGAGTAGCCGGAAAACAAAATATCGATTCGCGAACTCTTGATATAATAACTGTATACTTTTTAATTAATGATAGCATCGCATAGTTATCTAAGATTACGAATTATACCTACAGTTTTATGCAGTCTTATACAGTTTTGTGTGCTAATAACCGATATATTATAGCGAATACACACTATTTTTTACACTATGTTGATAAACTGTTCGCTGTTATTACCTTAAAAACACTAGCGAAAGAAGTAACGACGTTATTTTAAATTTTGTTTTGATATCGTATTTTTTATATAACAGTTATAACAGCTTATATTCAAATACAAAAGTATATTTTTTGTAAGAATAAATAAAAAAATGAATAGCTATTATTATATGCATTTCTTGTAACAACATTAAGTTTCTTTATCTTTCATTTAAATGTAAGGTATAATTCGTAATCTTAGATAACTATGCAATACTATCATTAATTAAAAAGTATACAGTTACTATATCAATAGTTCGCGAATCGATATTTTGTTTTCCGGCTACTCACCCGCTCGTGGAGAATCGGTAAATTTCACGAGTTTTTGATCGCAAATCTTGAAAGGGGAAAGAAAGTCACCAGGATAAAAAAAATTTTGCATGACAATATAACTTCGGAAGAGTAACCTCGAATCAAGAAAATTCAAAAAGCTCCAGTAGAAACCGAGAAAAAAAATGTATGAATATGGCGCATTTTTGTTATTTTTCGACCTTAAATCGTTCGTAGCTCTAAAACGAAGCGTTTTTCGAAAAACTGGCAAGACTTAAAAAGTGCTTATTTTTGCCCAAAATATATAATAATGTGTTTTCGTATCGATTTTTTAATCCTGTTTAATTTTGCAAGTTTTTTGTTAATAACAAATTACTGACCATTGGTGCGAAAAAAAATCGTGGAGGTTTTTTGTTCACAACAACATAATGCATTGATTAGAAAAGGTTTTATCCTGGCGATACGATCTGGTCGGTCAACCCGTTTTTTTACACGTCTATTTAGGGGTGCACTGCTCGCCTATAAGCGTCTTATCAAAAAAAGTGTGAAGCCAATTTGTAGACCTTTTCGGGATTCATACATTTTCTTATTAACATCTTTCGTTTCTCGCATACTTTGACTGAAAAATTGTTTTTGTTTTTAATAACATTTTTCACGATTAACAAAAACACATATGTTATCAAAAAATGGTCTCACTCAATTGTTTAGATCTTTCTGAAATTAAAATGTTTGCTTTATAACATTTTTTTCATGTCTATCTCATGTTGCTTGGCTCAACATTTCAATTTTCAATTATCCGTTAGAACTTTTGATGGGTGAAACCACAACCGTTGTTCAATGAAAGCTGGCTAACGAACTTGACCTTTTCTTTTGGTCCCTGAAAAAGTATGCCGAGCACAATACAATTCCATAACTCTTTCGAAACTTAACGTGCCTATAGATTACTACTACAGACAGGAAGACACCCTCGTAAAACCCCTTTTTTCTAACTCAAGGGGTCTCAAAACTTGGAGATTCGATGAAAACTGGCGATGTGAAATTTTAAATAAAACTAATGTCTACTCAGTGGGATTGGAATTCAAAAATTCATCCATCGATATTACTAATTGATAATATGATAAGAGAAGCATACTGAAATCATTCTTCTATGCATTTCTTAAGTCTAAACTCGAATGTTCAGTAAAAGATTAAAATATATTAGAAGTTACTGTTTCAAGAACTACTACAATATCAACCTGGAAGTCTCCTTAAAATTTCAATGAGAAGCTTGAATTTCATTTTTTTTTCTTTTAAAACAGTTATTTGATTATTTTTTTATTTATCAAGATATAATTTATCTTTTGTTCATTACCGAATAAATAAAGAGATTTCAAGGCACTTTTTGTAGACTGTACCAATTATTTTATCGATTGCAAAGAACAGACTTTAATATTGTGAATAATTCTATAAGTTTTTACGGCCTTCTCCGATATTATAGAATGTTAAAGTATATATTTCTTGTAATATTCAACTTACAGATTAGAAAAAATTATTAGTTGAAAATTTCGATACAAATCGAAATCAATGATTTCAAACAAATACAAAAGATTTCAGAAAGATTTTACAATTATTTCAAATAATTCATAAGAATTCCAAAAGATTTCAAGAATTTCTATGATTCCGAAAAGAGTACAGATCACCACATATAAAATATTTCAATGATTTGAAACGATTTCAAAAAGTTTCAACAAATTTGAGAATATTTCAAAAGATTTCAATTATTTCAAACAAACTCAAAAGATTCCACAAACAACGATTTAAGAAAGATTTCACAAAGATTTCAAAAGATGTCACAATTATTTGAAAAGATTCCACAAATATTTTAAGGATTTAAAATGATTTCAAGGATCTCATAGAATTTAAAAAGGGGATAGTAAACAAGTAAACCAGATTTCTAAGATTTCAAAACATTTTAAAGATTTGAAAGGATTTCATAATTTTTTAGAAGAGTTTAAAATATTTAACAAAGATTTAAAATATTTTATTGATTTCAAATTAATACAAAAGATTTGACAAATATTACAAAGATTTCATAAAAATTTCATAAAGGTTTCAAAAGAATTTGAAAGATTTCAAAAAGACATGTATAACATGTATAACAAAGGGTTATTTAATTATTTGATGTAAAAAAGGAGACCTGGAAAAAATTGATTTCTTAACCTGGAAAAAACCTTGAATTTTGTTCCTAAGAATCGCTGGGTACCCTCGCAATAAGAGCAGACTTCTTAGATTTGAAAGGCGACTCATCTATCATTACTTATCTTATTACATTTTTCTCTTTTAAACTCTTACCTGGCTTCATTTGAAATTAATTTGCTGTAAAATCAATAATTGTAGTCCAACTGTAACGACTGTGCAAAGTAATGCCTAGATCTATATTATTTTTCATTTGCAATTCAATTAGATCTTGATGATCATCGTAAGGACGATTATTTATTCCCTATATAATACGCTGTATTAACAATTTTGCATGTGGTTTATACGGGCCAAACGTCATTTTTTGACATTAAAGTTTCAAATTTGTCTTCTTTAGTGTGTTGTAAAATACTTTCAACTTTTTTATTTACATCTGAATATTGATGAATAAAATTTTTATTTCTAAGTGATTTTAAGTTCTTCTCGCGAGTATGTCCAGTATAAGTCACTTAAAAATTACTACATTCCGGACTTACAAACATATCTGCGATTTTTTCTGCACCTTAGTACTTTGAGCACTTTAAGCAAGTTAACCATGTGTATTTATTTTCCTTTCCATCCATTGCTCCTGCGATGTCTCTTCCGCAGGCGGAGACGGAATTCTTTCTTCAGTTTCGTATTTACTGTCGTATTTCTTGAATGAACCGTGAGGTTTCGCTTACCTCACGGTCTTCTGTCAAGCGGATTTGGGATTTTTTCTTACTTCTCGGTCCTCCGTCAAGAAGATTTCAGATTTACTCGTACCACTCGGTCTTCTGAAGAAGAGAATCTGGAATCTTCTCTTACTTCTCGGTCCTTTGTCGAAAGGATCTGAGATCTTCCTTCCTACTCTCACCTCTCGGTCATCTATCGACCGAGCCAACATAAACGCTGGACAGAAAGGTATCACCGAGCCATTGCTGACAAAACTAGAAGCTTATCTTCACCCGCCCCCGAAAAGGAAGAAGAGAAATCCCGGGGATCGCCGAAACCGGCAAAAGGGCTCTCAGCTGACCAACGATCTCTGCGGAACACGAACGAACCCACCGACTAGGCCTTCCCTAACAGCTCGGTCAGGCACTACAAGACCTAGAAAGTTATTCAATGCCTGCAGCTAATTTTAACTTGGAGAACGAGGAGTTCGTTCCTCTCGAGGAAGTGTTGCGGGACCTAGGTGTCGATTTTCATCCTGAGGAGACGTCTCCGCCGCATAACGAATTACCAAGCACATCTGCGGGGACCCCGGATATTCAAACATTAGAGGAGGATGATATACTGGAGCTGCGTGTATCTCCCATCGAGCTCTCCTTCCCCCCTTCCCCAGCCCATTGTACTCTCGCCACCCACGCTGGTGTATTTCCTGTCGGCCATACCTAAGCCCCCTCCTAAGACTACTCTGAGAGGACTCCCCACCTAGCCGACGGGAAGGAAATAGATCACGACCAACGAATCGACCGATTCGGGCAACGGGTGAAACCTCCGGGCGTAAGTCCCGGAAGAACG
This sequence comes from Andricus coriarius, assembly GCA_932066315.1. Lineage (NCBI taxonomy): Eukaryota > Metazoa > Arthropoda > Insecta > Hymenoptera > Cynipidae > Andricus > Andricus coriarius. The sequence continues at coordinate 5,304 of CAKNWT010056076.1, read as the reverse complement.
ATTGCGGAGTCCAAGAGGAAGATGTTACATGAGCCCGAGGTGAGTCTACCTCTCCCTCACACGGTTCCCAGCGAGAGGAAGGGGCCGAATCCTCGCCCTCCCTCCTGACGCTCGCCCAGGAAGTCCAAGACTTACTCGTCACCCCGGCGATCACATCGAAAACAGCACGCTCTGGCCCAAATCTACCGTTGCCCTCCCCTACCTACTGTTGTGTCAAAGGAGGCTCCCGAACGGGATCTATTCGTCCGAGGATTTACCAGAGGTCGAAACAGCTGAAGTCTGCTATCATCCGTCTACAGTCGGCTACCGTGTGCCCGAAACCTGTTCGACGATTAATTTTTTTTATTCTGTTCGAACATAAAAGCCATTATATTTTGTACGTGATAAATAAAGTTGCTCTTTATATCCATATATAAAGAACATTTCTTATCACACTCACGCACATTAAGCATACTTTCTATCGGTGTAGCACGCCAGATAGCAAAATGCGCGCACAGTGCGACGCACGCGTCCGATTTTCTCGCACGGCGTGCAGGCAGGGAATCAGACAGATGCAGCAGCATATTCTCGGCAGTTTTGTCGCACGCCGCGAGGAATAGTGCGGGTATAGTGCGTATGCACATCTAGGGGTTCCAGAGGGTATACATGATATTTTAATATAAATTTTTAAATAAATAGCAATTAATTTATCAAAAATGTAACTTTTATCAAAGGAAAAAGTGCTGAATCCTAATTTGTTCATTTTCATAACAGCCGTAGGCGGGAAATATTTCAGGCATTTAAATGGCTATATTTCTGTAATATTAATAACATGGGGCCTAAAGTTAAGGATTTATTCTGAAGTTCAGAAATGAGCATTGTTAAAATTGATTTTCAATTTCAAGGGAAATATTCCTATCTTTAATTATGAGTAATTTTGGAAGAGTACTGAAGGCGAACTTTATAGAATAATATATTTCAGATTGAAAATGCTTATTTAAGAATATTTGTTTAAAGATTTATGTTTTTGCATTCCCTCTAGGTTAAATTTTCCATTCTTATTTCATCCTAATGCTGTGGGGTCATTTATTCCTAGAATATTTCTCTAGAAATTTCTTTGTTATGTTTTTATTTTTAAAAACATTTTAAAAAAAATTAAGTTTTTCAATAATATCGTAGCAATGAGATTTGTATAGAATCATTCAAAAAATTAAATGAGGCCAAGAAAGTTATTACTAAATAAGAATTTCAACTTCTACCTAATGAGAAAACATAAAAATGGATATAAATATTGTTAAATGAGCATTTTTACCCGGAAATATTTTTTTTCTGAAGCGCACCTTCAATTCTTTTCCAAAATTAGTTAAAATAACAATAAGAATACCTTCTTTGATTCTAAAGCTAATTTTCAACGATACTCTTTTTTCATCTTGACATAAAAAGTGTACATCCTTGAAGAGCTATACGTTAATATCACGTACTTATTATAACGTTGCGAATAATATGCTATTTTCAAAGCATTAATATTAATATTCTAAGTGTAAATACAAAATAGTCCTCGACTTCACGTTCGAGGATGTACACAAGTTATCTCAAGTTGAAACATGAATATTGCTAAACACGAATTTTAAAATCCAGAAAAATATTTCCAATGATAATTGTAACTAATTTAAAAAATGCTAAAGGCGAACTTTAGAATAAAATATTTCAGGTAAAAATAGTCCGTATAACAATAGTAATTCAGAGTTTTGTTTTAACATTACCTGTAGGTACAATTTGCTATTCTTATTTAAACGTAATATCATAGGTCTCATTTTATTTGTTAAATATTTCTCTTAAAATTTCTTTGTTATGTTTTTATTTAAAAAGCCTTTTCAAGAACAGTATTGTTAATAAGGTTAGCAATCGTATAATTCTTAAATGAGAGTTTTTCAATAATAACGTATCAAAGAGATTTGTAGAAAATCCTTCGAAAAATAAAATGAGCCCTACAACATTAGTGTTAAATAAGAATTGCAGATTTTACCTAAAGAGAAAGCAAAAATATAAAACTGTAAATAAATATTGTTAAATAAGCATCTTTAAACTGAAATATTTTCTTCTTAAGCGCACCTTCAATTCTCTTCCGAACTTAGTTTCAATAACAATATTTTCCTAGATTGTAAAAATAATTTTTAACGATGCTCTTTTTTCGTCTTCAGATGACAATGTAGCATTATTCAGCTTTTCAGATTATTTATCTTTAACAAGTAATCATTTTTATACTACTTTAGTTGGTTTGATTCTAAGGCTAACTGTATCGCTAAATCTTAGTTATAGAAACATGTCTACAAACGTCGATTTTTCGACGGATTCAATTTTCTGAGTTTAGGAAAGTGGTCCCGAATATATACATCGGCGCCAATCTTGCGAGAGTATTAAACCTGCAATAACAGATTATTTTAGCGACAACGATTAAGACTCCAACTCCAAGTAAACTCACGTTATAAAAGAAGAAAAAGGATATGAGGTCACAAAAGCGAAAGGGGATTTTCGAAGATTTCTCTCTGATCTAATATGGCTCTTTATCCACTATTTCGGATTCCAAACATTGATTTTCACGAACCTCACTAAGTTTAATTTTCTTTTAAATTTTGAATGTCCAGGATTGTTTTTGTATCATATGAATTTATTCCGCGAGTTATAGAATGTGAACCATTTAGATTTGTAATGCCAGATAACTCATTAGATGAGTTCCCATATTTTAAACGGGTTAAAATCCAATTGAATTTCCATTTTTACCATTCTAAATTACACTTAATTTATTTTTTTACATGAACTGGGAACTGTAATGATTACCAGACAGCATTATTTAAAAATCGCATGGAGAAGATTTTTGAGTTCCCATATTTAAAACGGGTTAAAGAAAAATCATTTTCTCTGAATTTTCAAAAATTATCTGGCCCTCATTTTATTATTTTTCTCTAAAACAAAATGATAACTTTAATGTTATGTTGGCGTTCCAAAGAGCTGATTATTGAGTTCCCATACTTAAGACGGGTAAAAAAAGAATCAACTTCCCTACGCCCTATCTAATTTATGTCATCAAATTTTGTGATATTGAATTTTTTTCATATAAATTTCTATGCATTAATTTACCTAATCTTTTTTAACACTTGGGTCCACCTGGACATTTCCTAGAACATCTAATTAAGAATTATCTTCGCATCTAAGTCCCGACCTGTCACCGAATTGGAGCTAGTACCAAAACAGAAGGCGCCATCCTGGCAAAAGCACCCGTCGTTGGCGGTATCGAGCGCAGAGTGATTTTCCTTGATCCGTCCTCGTATCGAGTGGGTCTCTTCATTCATCGGACTCGTTCATCCCCTCTTTTGGATGATGAATGCTCACGCAATTATCGATTTTCCTTCGATTTGCACTCGCTTCATGTGATAGATACATTCTTGAGATATATATGTAACCCTTTTGGTTATGAATTTATGAAAGGTCATTCAGTAGCTTACTCTAAATATTTGCCTCCCATTCTGAATGAATATCTTTATTTTTAGCGCTACAAATATTCTGAACTGCTTCAACAAGTGTAGGATTTTTGTTATGATAGAACGAACATCGCTCGTCGCCGAAAGCAAGGTCGACAGATTTTTGTCGTAAAGTCAGTCAGCGGTTTAGCTGCTGCGATTGCCTGCGCTGCCTGCTCGCTCTTAGCATCCTCCGGATAACTGCTGTACTTTTCTTTACCTACCTGTAAATCAACAAAATATACGAATTTTTAACAAATAGTTGAATTTTCTATCTACTAAAATCAACTCTCAACAAAAAATGATATATTTATCATTGATAACTATATATATATATACATAGATGATTTGAAATGCTCACCGTGACTTGAGCATATACAAGGCTACTAGATTCCTTTTGATATTTTAGTTCTAGAGGATATGAAGGTTTTTGTGCCTTATAAGTCTGTCAACAAAATAATGAAAAAAACAAAAAACTGACAGATGCGCTGTTCAAACGACTTCGTCCCCCATTCTAAGCAAGTGAATGGATTTTTGTTTCCTAGGTACTTTAATTTCAACCAAGTAGTTGAATTGTCATCTAAAAAAGATAAATTTTCAACCAAAAACCGAATATAACCAAAATAAAACCACAAATTTTTTCGGGACGACTAGACTCAGACTAATTTTATATTACAAATTAAGAATATAAGCACGCTCTCGAAAAATGTCCCCGTCTTTAAAAAAAGTTCCCTGACATTCAGGTTACTCCAGGTATATAAAAATTACTGGTTTTCTAGGTAAGTAGACACCCTGCAAAACTGCTTGCTGAAGGCCGCAAGAAAAGTGACAACAATGAGGTTATGTTTGTAAATCTATATATTACATGATTAAGTATTTTACTTACCCCGTACAAAGGTTACGTGAAAATGATCAAACACGCACGATCAACGATACACTAGAAAAACACACCAAACAAAACAAACCTCGAAGTTTGTTTAGAGTGTAATAAATGACCCAGATAGCAAAGTGCGTGCACGGTGCGACGCACGTGCTTCGCACCACGTGCGGATTTTCTCGCACGACGTGCGCGCAGGGGATGACACAGCTGCGTCCTCATATATGAGGACGCAGCTGTCACGCATATATGCGTGACAGGTGTGTCGCATGTCGTGAGGGTCGCACGTCATGCGTGACGGTGCGGGTATGGTGCGTGCACACAATTAGGATTTTGAGAGGGTACAGAAAATACTTGCATTCATATTTTTCAATGAAGAGCAGGTGATTTATCATAAACGTATTTTTTTTATGGGTAAAAGGAATATTTGTACATTTTAGGTGAGCATTAGCAACTCCGTTCTCGGATGTTTGTCTCACATTTTCTGAATGTAAACAGCTGAAACAGTCTCCCTTTTCCAACTCGTTTTGAGGTTAAAAGCAGGAACCCGACCTCCCTTACGAAAAATGAGTACTGGAAAAACCGTGTACTCAAGTGAGTACTGGCATGAGTACACAGATTCCAGTACTAATTTCGCGCTGTAAGTGGTTGCGAGTACTGGTGTGAGTACTGGTGTGAGTACTGGCGTGAGTACTGGTGTGAGTACTGGAATGAGTACTGGTGTGAGTACTGGAATGAGTACTGGTGTGAGTACTGGTGTGAGTGCTGGAATGAGTACTGGTGTGAGTACTGGAATGATTACTGGAGTGAGTGCTGGTGTGAGTGTTGGTTTGAGTACTTCGCGCTTCGCCCTCAGATATTTATTCCTTGCACTCTTTTATATCCCAGTTTTCAAATCAAGGAATTTCTTACACACACACACACACACAC
>CAKNWT010056071.1:0-16789 GCA_932066315.1 Andricus coriarius | reverse complement strand
TTTTATTTATATTCCCGTTAACAGTTAATTTATTTTAAATATACATGATGTCGCAACATAATAAAAATTTTTTCAACTGCTTTGAGCTGTGCCTTATGAGGATGGTTTTTTCATTGACATTCAATTCTTTAGGTATAGAGTAATGGGTAAGACTCCCGACTGGTAGGCGATAGATTCACGTATAGATGTAGGTTCGAAACCCCGTAGCGTTAGAAATTTTATTTGTAATATAATGTTGTAATATAATGTAATATATTGTTGTAATACAATGTTGGCTGGACCAACTTTGAAAACAAATGGTGTGCCAACCTTATATTCCGCGGTTGGCTCAACCATGACAAGTATTGTTGGCCCAACTGTGCAAAATATGGAGGGAAGGCGTTATCATTACGCTGATAGGCCCGACCATTGGCTCACACAGTTGTGCCGACCTTACAAAGGTTGGCCCAACCATGGCCCGACCGACAATTCGCACCTGGGTTGTAAACATGTTGTGTTTGCATATCTTCTCAGTAAACTTGCTTCACAAGTATTTGTTTAATAAATTCTTAGATATGGCTGATTTCTTTTACATATTAAATGTATATTTCTTGTTTTACATTTTTTAATTGTCTCTTTATCAGTCGGTACGTAACTGTCTTCAAAGTAAATTATTAAGTCATGATCGGGAATTAATGGAAGGAATATTTTGCCAAATTTGGTTGGGATGGGTATTATTCTTTTTACGGATCCCTCCTCGGTTTCAATAATTGGGATATTAATAATGTAACTTAATAATCCACTTACTACCGCTATTGAGATTGAACTAATATCGTGAATTTCCTGATAGTCTTCCTCGAAATGGTATTTTGTTCTGTGTTGTATTTCAAATTCTTCTAGTGTGTCTTGGAAAATTGCAGGAGTTAAAATTTGTGGATGTATAATTCCATATCTACTATTATTGATAGCATCTATTGCTTTAGTAATATTTTCGTTTTTTTTTGCAATGAGGATAGTTATTGAAATTAATTTTATATTAATTAAATTATCTTTAGTATTGGAATTCAGCTTTTGAACTGTTTGGGATTCTAATGCAATTTTATCCTTCACTTCTTGGTATGTATCTACTACTATTTTGAGAATTTTCGTTAAGATTATTTAGTACGGAAACTACATTGTTATTGTAAGTATATAATTTGTCAAATTCTGAGTTTATTTGGTTTAAATCTGATTCGGTTAAGGTTCAAAATAAAGTTTTAGAAATGTCACCTATACAATTAACTAGTCCTCTTTTATGTCTTTGTTTTCCAAGTAATTTGTGTAAGATTGTAGATAGTATAGTTATTAATTTATTAATTCTATGTCTTATTAATCTTATTTCGTTTTTCGCTATACGTTCATTTTCACATGTCTGTTCTATTAAATTAATGGCTTGTTCTATAACTTTAAAACTATTTTCGGTCGTAGTTAAATTTATTCCTATGACTAATTTCCATTCTTCGTGATACAAATAAGCTTTGCTGATTTCTTTCATGTAAATGTTTCCGAAAATTTCTTGAAGAACATGGTTTGCTTGTGTCGTCGTTATTAACATCTATAGGACCAGAATCATTATTTTCCTGCAACATAAAATGGCATCACTTGATCAAAATCAAGTTGAAGAGTTTTGCCTTCAAATTTAATTTTTATATTATTATTTGCTGAAATTCCTGTAACAATTCCTGACCCTTTCCAGCTTGGATCCAATTTATTTTGTTTTGTATTATTTTTCCACTTGACTTGATCTCCAATTTTGTAAACTGGATGGCTTTTAACTATGTTTTCGTCCAACCGTTTCATAGTCTTCTCTTGTTCAATTTCAATTCTTTCTTTAGCTTTCTTAGTGATGTTGTCATGTTTGATTTTCCATTTCTTTATCAAATCAGCATAAGTAAGTGTTGGTGATCTCGGTATTGCTGATGGGATATTAGGATCTCTTCCGAATGTCATCTCAAAAGGTGAAAAGCCTGTACTTGCATTTTTCATTGTATTAATTACGAATGTAATAAATTGCAGATTTTCATTCCATTGTTAATCATTATCTTCCATTGATGTTTTAATGAGATTTTTTAAAGTTGAATGCATTCTTTCTATGTTACCATTTGCTTGTGGATGGGAAGATGTTGTTTTTATATGCTTGATATTCAATGCTTCTTCAAATTGTTGCATTAATTCCGATAGGAAGTTTGTTCCTTGATCAGTGAGTATCGTTTTAGGGATCTGGTGGAAACCAGCACTCATGTCAAATGCGGAGAAGAATTTAGCTTGACCTAAATGATCTAGTATATCATCTATCACTGGGAGAGGGTACGCGTCTTGGTCGGTTTCTTTATTGATTTGTCTGTAATCTACTACCCATCTTAATTTGTTACCTTTTTTAGGAACTACCCATAATGGAGAGTTGAATGGTGATTGTGAGTGTCTTATTATTCCTTTATCCAGTAGTCTTTGTGTTTCTTCTAAAGCAAATTCTCTATGTTTCTCGGGTAATTTGTGTGATCTAAGGTTTATTATCTTACCTGAATTTAAAGTGATCTTGTGCTCAGTTAACGTTGTGCATGGTAGTGGGTCTGTTTCTAACGTAAATATTTAATTGTATTTCACTATTACTTTTTTGATTTCCTCTCTGATTTGATTTTCAATGTGATTTAGTTTTGAAATTTTTAATAGTTCGATTAGTCTTTCCGATCCTATTCTGTTTTCATTTTTAGAATCATAAAACTGATCTCTTGATTCAATAGCCATTATTTTTTCGTAATTTATAGTTTTTGGTACTTCTATGGGTTTCATGTTATGATCAAATATTGGTAAAGTTATTTTGTTATTTTTTATTCGATAGATACCATCCGATATTCCATCTTGATTTTCAATCCAAGCGTCTTGATTATTTTCTTCTGTTTTAACTTGACAAACTAAACTTGAGTGTTGTGCGATGTATTCCCCGTTACCATGTAAAGGTAGTTTTTTATTTTCTAAAATTAAATAATTTGTAGTTATTGAATATCTATTGAATTTATTGAAGAATGGTAAACCAATTATACCTTCTTCTGGTAGAGGAAAGTCATCATTGATTATATGAAAAAGGTGATTCTTTCCTAAGTAATTAAGGTATGTTGCACTATTTGATTGGTGTTTATCATTTCCCATTACAAAGTTTTTTATCAATCGATGATTTGGTTGATTTAATGGTAGGGCCGATTCTTTTATTAAATTGAGTGAAGATCCAGAACCTACTAATAATCTGTATTTTCTTCCGTCTGTTCTTCTTCCTTGTACGGATGGCAATCGTCCAGAGATTGCTGATATTCGGCATTCTCTTCGTAATCTATCTGTTCTTGAATCTCCTCTTGTGTCATTACTTGGGATTCTAAATAATTTTCCTCTTGTTCTTGTTCTCTTGTTGTCCTGATTTGAGTTTAAGGTGGTCGTTTAGGGTTAGGGGTATTCTGACAATTTTGGGGTTATCATAGCATTGGGCCGCAAAGTGCCCTATTTTTCCGCATTCATGGCATTTCATTTGTGATCGATCAGCTAGTGGTAAATTTCGGTTTGATGTTTTAAATGAGAATGGTGTTGTATTTGCCTGAGGCCTAGGTATAGGTGTTGATATTTGTGGCCCTGAAAGCTGGGGTATAGATTTATTAAATGTTAGTTGACGAATTGGCTGCGTCTCTCGTAACCAAATATCCATTTCTATTGCCAAATCCTGTGCTTCTGTCAAACTAGACGGCTTTTGGGCTTTAACCTAAAGTCCGATTTGCCTTTTGAAATTTAACAATTATCGTTTTAAACTTTCTCCGTCTTCAATGTTTAAAGAAACTTTTCTTTCTGTCCGATTCGTATGTTCACTTTGTACTGCGTATTTAAATTCATTAACTACCTGTCGTAATCTTAAATTAAAGTGTTTAGTTAGTTCCGTTTGTCCTTGTTTTACGTTTTCTAATTTAGACCTTATTGTAGCTACTGATCCTAGTTGTGATAAATTTTTACGCAATGCGTTGTATAAGTCATGAAAAGAATTTATTCGTATATATCTAATTGATTTCTCGGCGTTATCTTTTATCTTTTCGGCTATAATAAAGTTTAGTAAAAAATCGGGTTGGCTACATCTTTACTTTCCTCTTTTTACAGATCTCATAAAATCTTCTATGCCTATATCGTCGTAACCGTTTATTTCTTTTATAGTTCTAATTATATCTTTGGCCGACAAAAAATCGATAGAACCCTGACCTTGCCCTTGGTTATTCGGGTTGTGAGGTGGTCCAGTGGGTGGTGCGGTTGATGAGTCGGGTGAACTATTGAGTATTTACATTAATTATTACCTGATTCATCGTAGACTCCATTCCGTCTACTTTTGTTATTAATAATCTTAATAACTCGTCCGTGGACATTATTGAAGGGGATCGCGCTCTGTTGGGGGAGGATGCGCGGGACATATTTTCTGCTGTATGGAATGGGTTATTGATTTTATATATTATGTCTGTCGAGTCCGAGTCCATGGATGAGTCTGTTTCGGTTGAGTAATCTTTATTTTCTCTATAATTTAACAATTCCAGTTTGAAACGTCTTCCTATCATTTTGCTTTACCTACTGTATCGTTTTTGTGTGGTGTGTAGTGTGTACCTACAATCGTGCTAAAACGAGTACACGCAAATTTTGAGGTAAAGTTCTCGGTTTTTCTGACGGACACAGAGGCCAGGGAGCACCATAAGCGTATGTGCGGGCGTGAGCTTAGGGAACAATAGTTTGAGTTACAAAATTTATAACATCCAAAAATGTTATAAATTTATCCAAATCTATTAATCCGTACAAAAATCTATCTTAAAATTAACACTGCACTTCTTATAGTTAATCTTCTTTACTTGCAAAATCTTCATTTTTCAGCGTCGTAGATCTCTGTTAGGCTGCTGCTGCGTTCCGTTGCCTTGTAGAATTGTTGCTGGGGTGCGGATCAGTAGGGGCTGCTACACGTATGCTGCGTTGACCTGTTGATCTCTCCTACCTCCTTGTCGCTGCTGCTTCGCTGATAGGCCGTTGCCTCTTCCGCCTGTTTGCGGGCCTCGTTCTTTTCCAAAATATTTTTTAGAATTTCCTATTCAATTGTTTTTCGTAGTATAGTACCCTACTTAGTTCAGGCACTAGTAACCAATAAATAATACTTTTATTCGGTTGACGGGCTACTTCGTAAAGAAGTCCGGAGTTCTTCTTTGGATTCCGTGTAATCCTCCATGTCGTATTTTAGTTCCCTTGTTGAATTCCGTAGAATTCTCGTCTCTTCATTTTATTTTCTTGAACTCCGTAGAATTCTTTAGTTCCGACGATAAGGTCGTTTGATCTATTAGTTGTCCCGTAGAAACAAGATCGAAGACTCCTATTCTGGCAGGGTCGCCAAAAAATGTTATGGGTCAGGATCACCAGATATTCCAAATACTTCAAACACTTCAAACGTTTTGATTTAATATATATATATTTATTTAATTGTGTTACACTTAAGAACTTTACAGTAAGAGACTCGGGCGAAGAACTGAAGAACTGACCCAAACGGGCGGGTTATATATGGCAGTACGTCTAGAACCTTCTGTCTACGGAAAGTACCAGAAAGTACATGCGCAATTACAGGCGTACATTGTATCGATTAGTACAGTGTATTGATTAATATGCATATATAGACACTTATATGCAGGGTACATAACAAAACAGAGAAATAAAAAAAATAAAATGGACGTTACACCCTCTATCTCATCCAACATGGCGGCCAACGGTTTCAAATTAAGGGAAAATTTCTCCTTGATTGCATGTTTTCAAATTCCTGACTTAACATTTGATTCCCTTTAAGCGTATTTTTTGCATGCTTACCCGGCTATAACCTTAAAAAAAAAGTTATAAAATAAAATATTTTCTTCTCTTTTCGCCCGACCGTCGGCACAACTCTTGTCTAAGATCGTTACAGAACAGTGTAACCTTTATGTTCCGTTCCTGGAACACGTGTGACACTCTAGAGACATAACAGTTATATCACTCTGTTCTATATTAGTTACATTACAGAATTCCAGAATTGCTACATATCCTTACAGTAACAGCGTTATAGAACAGTGTGACATTTATGTTCCTTTCTTGGAACACGTGTGACATTCTAGAGACATAACAGTTATATAGCTCTGTTCTATATTAGTTACATTACAGAATCCCAGAACTGTTACATGTCCTTACAGTAACAGCGTTACAGAACAGTGTGACCTTTATGTGCCTTTCTTGGAACACATGTGATATTCTAGTGACATAGCAGTTATATCACTCGTATCCTTACAGTAGCTGCGTTACAGAACAGTGTGACCTTTATGTTCTGTAATTGTTATGGCACACGATTGTAACAATGTTATTTATAAATGTTCTTTTTTTGTTATGTAACATTTACAGAACGTGCCCGCTGGGAACACGCCCGCACGATTGTTATTTGGGTAGATATTGAAAATGAGGATAGTCATTTGTAACATCTAGATATTATCGAGTATTATCTAAAATTGTTTTTTCAATATATGAGATATTACTGGGAATTGTCTTTTAATATTATAGATCTTTAAGATCTGAGATATTCAATTACAATATCTGGATAGTGAATCCGAGGGGGCGCGCGCATAAACAAAGGACGTGACGGACAGTGGCGTCTTCTGAGTTAACCGTTAGGTTTGGTTCACGTGTTGGCGGCATGTGATCGTTTACAATATAGTGTCACGATAAGCAGATCGCTTGACAGCCTTCCATTATCTCAAAAATATCGTGGGAGTTCCTGATGTACAGATGCAGAATTGGAGTGCTTTCTCGTCCAGTGCAAGCTGCCCTTTTCGATTATCCTTCTAGTTACGATTATACGCAGACATTTTCAGTCTTGAGAACTCAGTTTGGATATAATTTACTTTTGCAAGATTTTGATTGTATTAACGGAAAGGAGACTAATGCTTTATATGCCTTGTAGGAAACATTATCAAGTGATATTTTACAGGGTGGATACCTGTTATACTATCTCAGATAATAATTAATAATATTCAAGATATTCCAGTGTAGGATCTGGAATTATTCAAGATTAATATCTAGAATATTCAAGTTCACTATCTAATATATTAACAGCTAATATCTTCTTTTCAGATTATTATTTAGGATATTTAAATTGAATATATTTGATATGATCAGCTTATATCTCCTTTTCAGATTAATATCTAGGATATTCAAGTTCAATATCTGAGGTATTAACAGCTAATATCTCATTTTCAGATTTATATCTAGGATACTCAAGTTCAACATCTGAGATATTAACAGCTAATATCTCTTTTTCAGATTAATATCTAGGATATTTGAGTACTATATCTTCGATATTAACATTTAACTTTCCGTTATTCCCGCGATCCTGACAGATGCATGTTTTTTTAATTTTTCGCGCCAATCTGTACTCAGTGCTTGAGGAACAGCCTCCGCCGATCTAGCTTCACCTTTTTCGTTCATCCACCAGTGAGTTCTGTTTCGGTCATCAAACGTGAGGTTTCACATGCGTGCCAGCGCAATTCCCCTCTTGGTTGCAACGTGACTACTCAAGTAAGTTTTTTTAATCTGAAAATTCAATTTTTTTCTTTGTTTATGTTTTTATGATTCACCCAGCAGGTGCAACGTGACTATGCATGTTCTCTTGCATTTTTGTTCCAGAATGGAGCGAGAGAAAACCGCCTACGATCTCTTTGATGCTCAAGACATCAATAGACTTCAGAGGACACTATTTGATAACGATTTGGGGGTAGTTGAGGATTTAATGGACGAATCGGGTACGAATCGCGAAGATGACATTGAAAAGCTTGATAAATAAAAAAAAAACAAAGTTGTGAAGGATCAGAAAACGAAGATCACGTTGATGATAAATTCTTCGTGGCGAAACGAATGAGAAATAGGAAGGTTGTTGACTCGATTCAATGGAACAGAGTTCCTCTAACAAAAAGAAAGAGAGTCGGTAAGCAAAATTTGTTAGTACGACTTCCATGTGTCATTGGTGAAGCAAAAAAGGCGGAAACAGTTTTAGATACGTGGCTTTATTTAATGAGTCAGTGCTAAGCTCTATTGTTTTGTGGACGAATTAATACATCGATCACATTAGACCCGAATTCAATCGTCCCAGAGATGCTCGTCTGACAAATCTCGTTGAGATGAAAGCTTATATAGGTTTGCTGTACCTTGCTGGTGTATACCACGCCTCACGCCTGAACTTGGACAAGCTTAGGGATAGAAGTGGAGACGGCGTGGAATCGTTTAGGCTTACCATGTCCTTAAAGTGCTTCCGATTTTTGATGAGGTGCGTTCGATTCGATAATAGAATGACACGGGCAGAACGACGAGAAATTGACCGACTAGCTGCCATACGAGCTATATTTGAGAGATTCGTGACTAATTGCCAGAAAAGTTACTCTCATGGGGTGAATGTGACACTTGATGAAAAATTGGAAGCCTTCCGTGGACATTGTTGTTTTCGTCAGTACATCCCTTCCAAACCGGCTAAGTATTGAATCAAAATCTTTGCGCTTTGTCATTCTAAAACATTTTATACTTCCAACATGCAAATATATGCTGGCAAGCAACCGGAGGGCCCGTCTTGTATCAGTAATCAATGTACTGACGCTGTTCGCAGGATAGTAGCTCCAATAGTCAACAAGGGCCGCAATCTGACGATGGATAATTGGTTCAGCGATGTCTCCTTGATGAGTGAACTGGCTGATAAAAAAATGTCACTGGTTGCCACCATAAGAAAAAGTAAATGGCAGATTCCAGCTGAATTCAAGAATGTGACGAAAAGAAGAGAAAATTCCAGCCTTTTCGGTTTCAGGAAAGAATTAACGATAGTTTCTTATGTTCCCCGCAAAAATAAAAATGTCCTTCTCATATCCGGCTTTGAAAAAGCCGGAAATCGTTACATATTATAACAGTACTAAGCGGGGCATTGACACGGTTGATAAGTTGTGTGCAGCTTGTATTGTGGCTAGGAATGTTCGACGTTGGTCAATGGTAATTTTTTTCTCTGCTCTCAATGTGGCTGGTATAAACACGCAGGTAATATACACTGGAAAGGTATATCAGGTGAGCAGCCGTCGGGATTTTTTCGCGTGAATTGGCCAAAAGTTTGCCTTTGGAGGAAATGGTTCGGCGAAGCAATGAGCAGAAGAATTTGACTATCTCACTCTGGCTACGGCTGGCGCATGTCACGAAGCAGCCTGCGCAGAACACGGTACCTCAAGCAGACGGCAACCAAAAAAGGAAATCGCGTGAACCATGTCGCCTCAACAAACAACGGAAAAACACCAAGTATTATTGTAGCAAATGTCACAAGTACTTACGTTTGGGCCACATAACTACAATTTGCGCAGACTGTTATATTCTTCAAAGTCTTACTCAGGGAAACAATGAGGAGTCAGACAGTTCCGAAAAAATTAGCTTAATGAAGCTGTGATGTGTTATAGTAATGCGAATATTAGAGAAACTGAGGCTGTCATAGGTGCTAGTAGGACATTCCAAAGAACGATCTCTTTAGTATATATTTTGCATGCCGAAAAATTCGATTGAACTTTTTAGCATAATGAGACCTAGTAATTAGCTATTGTGTTTGCTTTTGATATGAAAGTTTAAAGTTTTCATTATATGAGTGAAATTGAGCGAAAAATCTTAAACATTTCTACGATCTAAGTTATATGTGTATTGTGAGTTTCCTACTTTTTTTTCAACGGTGATTGCATTCAGTTGCAATAATGTTAATTTTTTACATAAATATTTTTGTTTTGAATACACCCTTATCCCTAGAAAAATTAATTTACGAGGAAAAACGGCTGAGCACCTGGCAGGTGCAACGCGACTATGGATGGTAGAAAAAGGGGCGCGACTAGCGGAAGGTTAATATTTCCTTTTCAGAATAATATCTAGGATATTCAAGTTCAATATCTGAGATATTAATAGCTAATATCTCATATTTAGATCAATATCTAGGATATTCAAGGTCAACCATTTAGATATTAAAAGCTAATAGCTCATTCAATATCTACAGATATTACTTTCGAATAGCCGAGATAGCTGTCCCATAGTTCACTATCAAATACAATCAGCTGCATTATCCAGATATAACCGGTGAATATCTTATTTTCTCCGTGTGTAAACAGTATGTACATAACCTATTTTTGTGTTTACCTTGGCGGACCGGCTGAACGCTAGCGTTACGGTACGGCGTAACCATAAAGTAACTCTCGAATAATCTTTAAGACACTATGTTTTTAATTGCTAAAGCTAGAAAACAAATTTATTCCAATTACGGCATTAACTTCTAACGTAAATTATAATTGCAACAATTTAACCAGTAAAAAAGAAAGAATTGATATGGATTGGGGCGAATTAACATTTTTGTAATGCGCGTGAATCCAGTTTTTCTGATTCGTTCAAACGCATTGAGGTGCATTCAGATGAATTGAGACAGCGCGAATTGAATGCGTGTGAATTCATATGAATGCGTGGTCAAGGTCAATTAGAACAAAAATTAATCAAAAGTGCATGCGTCGATACTTGAAACGGCGATCCCTCGTGTATCAGTCCAGAGCACTAGCCACTGAGTTACGAGACAAGTTACTAAACATATGCAAAAAATTCTATTTGCCCCGCACGTTGGTTTTTCTGTTACATATTAAATTATATAAATCAAAAATTGCTCAAACTCGCCGTGACGATTGGGGCGTATTCAAGCGTGCATTTTACTCTCACGAATTCAGACGCATTGACCAATGTTGAAGCGTTTGCATGATGACGCATTGAAGTGTATTCGCTGACTTTAGACTTCTGCACCGCATTTGCACGAATAGAAAGATTCAAAATTGAATACATCTTCACGAATTTACACGCATTGACACATAGGTCCAATGCGTCATTGTAGCAAAGCGGGATTTGCAGCGTGTCTTAGTCTTTTCAATTCAATTCGTATCAATACTTTCTTTTTTGCTGGGTAGTTATTTATTTTGTTTCTTTTATTCGTCATAATTCGACATTACTGTAAGATTAATTTAGTGTTACTTTATGGTTACGCAGTAGAGTAAGGCTTGCGTTCAGCCGGTCAGCCAGGGTATTATTGAAAATGTGTTTTATACCCTAGTAGCAACGTCTGGCTTGTATGACAGAGGCCAGAGTCAGGCTCACCATCTGCTCCCTCCATTCGACCAGACTGGCAGGAGAAATGATCAGACCAGACGATAAACAGAATCTGGTGAATACAGAAACCAGATTCTGGTATTTAGTTTAAATACTAGTAGTTAATGTAGAAATTAATTATTGAAATTGAAAATCTAGCCATCGGAAATCTGAACGATTCACAAATATCCCCAAACATGCAATAAGCTTATACGACAAGAGGTTATGTTTGTAATATTTCAGTGTGTCTCGCCTGAAATGTAGTGACGTCTCCGCAGTATATTCTCCTAGAAAGGGCTGAAATATAGTGTGAAACTATTACAGAAACCTATTTAGTACCAGTTTACGTTACTTTGATTTTGTCTGGTATATATCATGACCAGTCTGGGCCAGGATCTGCTATGCCAGACTCTAGCGCCAGAACAGCACGCCAAAGCGGAACCAGCCGGGCCAAATACTTATTTTTTCTATGTTATTTATATTTAATTACTGTTAGAAAAGATTTGTACAAAATAATTACAAGGCACCCCTGGCGGACCGGCCGAACGCAAGCATTACGCTACTATTACATTACAAAAAACTGGATGTAAGCAGATTTTAGTTTTAGGTTCGTAGTTCTGCATATACAAAATTTATAAAAATATTGAAATAAAATATAAGAATGTGTCTCATAATAGAATAAAATGTGTTTTTTTTTGTTCATTCCAAATACATTTACATAAAAGCCATCTTCAGATTTATAAGTTTAATAAATAAATGAAAAGTTGTTCAGAAGTTAATCAGGTCCCCGAGATATTACGAAAATAATTTCCTTATTTATTTGACAAAATTCATTATTCTGATATAGAATATTAAATACTTTTCGTGGATTGCTGTCAAAATTGTTATTTCTCATCCAAAATTTCATTTAAAAGAACCATGTTTTTGATAACATTCTACAAAAAGTATTTCTGAATCTATCTCAATAATTTTTTCATATTTTAAGAGTGTAAACGCAATTAAGTTTTTGCCCAAGTTTAAAAATTTGTTTATCAATAATTTAATGATATAATTTGGCAAATACATCATTTTTATTCAAATAAATTGTTTACAGTTTGATTTTTTGTTGATTTATTATTAATTTCTTCAATCTAGAATAAAATTCTTTAACTCAAAAAATGAAAATAACACAATTTAATTTTTAAACAGAAATTTTATCATGTGTCGTAGTACAATGTGATTATTTATTTATACTACATATGAAATATGTCTAGAAAAAATGTCCATTACATGGATTATATATTTTTCTCCACAGAATCGAACGGCGCCATTAGTTTTTACTTGAGCAATTTTAGTTTAAATAAATAAAAAACATATTTTTTTACGCAAAATGATCCCTTGGTCTAAAAATAATTTTTCGTGAAACATTATATTTTGCAATTATTTAAACAAAAATTGTTTAAACAATGTAAATAATTTGTTATGCAAAGTCAGTCTGGCAGCAAGATGTCTAATTTGCAGTCCTCACCCAGATTATTTTCACGCGGCCATGCAGTTTTCAGCTGTAGCACAACGCCAAGATTTTGTAACGTATTTTCAACCCAAATTATTGGCCGAGTGGCTTGAGCTGTTAGGAACGAGTTGCATTAGTCTAGAGTTTAGAGTATAGGTAAGTTCTAATCCCCGCAGCGTGTGTCCGATTTTTCAGAGCGTAAAAAGCGTGCGATTAATATAAGTAGTAATCCAGGTGCGAAATTCGGTCGGATGCCACAGATTGACCATCGGCCCAAAGTCGGTCCTACTTTGGTAACCGATCTACGGTAACCAGATTTGGACCGACTAAGGTGTTTTCAAGCTGCCATGGTTTTACCGAAGTTGGCAACCAACGCCGGCGTTGGGCGAAAAGCCGACTGTCGTCCCATATCTGGCCCAACTTTGGCCCGGCGATCGGATAAACTGTGGCAGATTGGTCGGTACGACCGCGAGTATGCGGTCGGTCCGACTCTGTATACAGAAGTCGGTTAGCCACAAGTCACCTTGATGCACTCGACGGTCGGCCAAACCTCGGCCCAAACATGGGCCGGCCGTCAGTTATTCTAGGGTTCATTATTTCAAAACGACCGAAATTTGGGTATACGAATAGCTGGATTATTGTGTAGACCCATCCTACATTCTAAGCTCCATCTTTATGATAAATTGTAAATGAACGTTCCGAAAAATGTACATTTGATGTAATTCTGAATCGTTTTAAAATAGTCTGAAACATCTAACAAGCAAAACGTTACACACAAGTTAAAAAAAATTTGTTATTAAAAAAATTGTCGCAGTACGCAATACAATTTCTAAGTTCCGTCAATGCGAATTTTAAATGCTCTTGAAAAGTCACATTTTATGTCATTATCAAAAGCTGTAAAATAGCCTAAAACGCGAAAAAAACAAAATGTTACCCGAAGAAAAATGATTCAAAGTGGGCACCAAAAATGAAAAATTTTTGAAAAAAAATTGAAGAAAAATGTTTGAAAAAAACTGGTTGAAAAAAAAAATTTGTCGAAAAGTTGCCCGGGGCTACGACACTCTAAAAATTGTAATGGGTTGAAATTGTATATTTAAAAGTGACTTCACTCATATTCACGTTAACAGTTAATTTATTTTACATCTACATAATGTCGCATAATAAAAAAAAAATTATTAAGTAAACAGAGTAAAAAAATTTTTAATTTCAACTGCTTTGAGCTGTGCCTTATGAGGATGGTTTTCTAATTGACTTTCAATTCTGTAAGTATAGAGTAATGGGTAAGACTCCCGACTGCTAGGCGATAGATTCAGGTATAGATCTAGGTTCGGAACCCCGTAGCGATAGAAATTTATATTTTTAATATAATGTTTAAAAATGTAATATATGTATTCATTCTAAGCAGGACCATTAACATTTATAGTAAAAATACTCGCAATCAATTATTATTACTTTTTTGAATACCTTGAACCTTCAAAAATCAAAGTCGGCCCCACACTGTTGTCCATGGTTGGACCGACATCATCTTAATAGATGGCCCATACATGGGAACAAATTTCGGGCCGACGTTGAGAAGTCAAGGGCGGTTGACCGTTATCATTTAGCTAGTTGGCCCGACCAGTGGCGCACAAAGTTGGTCCGACCGTCCGACGGTTGGCCCGACCGTGGGCCGACGGTCAATTCGCAAATGGAAACTGGGTGTCTGTGATATTTTGTAGATGGAGTCTAGGAGTGCTTCACTGACTATGCTGGACGCAATCTAAGAAGTCTTATATTCCTTCAAGCACTATTTGCATGATATTCCAATACGATATTTTCGAATTGTCAAATGCTTCTAGTCCTATCCTTAAGTCACAGACTCGGTCAATGAAAATTTCCAGCACTTTTTTTCCCGTGAATATTACTTTAGCGTCACTTTAGCATTACGCTGTAGCGTAATGCTTGCCTTTGGCCGGTCCGCCAGGGTCCAAAGGATGATGTACGTAGCATCCAATAAGGAACTTCTTTTAATTTATTTCTCTGTTAAAGCTAAAGGAGTAACGATAAATAGTACGATTAATATTAATTTTTATTATTATATGAGTTTTACGAAATTGAAAAAAATGAATGATACATAGAATAATGGCAGTAATTACCAATTATCACAGGTGCGAATTTGGGTTGGCAGCCAGAGTTAACGGTCGGCACAAGGTCGGGCCAGCTTTGGCAACCGAATTATGCTAAACAAGGTTGGCCCAACTAGAGTAGTTCGAAGCCATCTTAGTTGGGCCAACGTTAGTAGCCGACATTGGCTTCTAAGATTCACCCGACCGTCGGCCGAACTGTGGCCCAAGATTGGATCGACGGTAATTTAGACTCTGGGAAATTAGCTCAAAATAACCATAACACTATGGGCGGCCCGACCCTGGGCGATAGTTGGCCCGACCATCGGCGTAATATTATCCAGTGTAAGTAATCTTATGCTGCCGACAGTCGGTCCAACTATGGCCTAAGAGGTTGGGTCGACGGTCGTTTACGGTTTGGGAAATTGGCTCAAGATAACCATAACACTACGGACGGCCCGACCCTGGGCGATAGTTGGCCCGACCATCGGCGTAATATTATCCAGTGCAAGTTATCTCACTGCTGCCGACCGTCGGTCTAACTCTGGCCCAAGGTTGTGTCATAGGTCGTTCAGGCTTTGGGAAATTGGCCTAAAATAACCATAACACTACAGGCGATCGGACTCTGGGCGATAGTTGGCCCGACCATCGGCGTAATATTATCCATTGCAAGTTATCTCACTGCTGCCGACCGCCGGTCCAGCTCTGGCCCAAGGTTGGGTCTACGGTCGTTTACGGTTTGGGAAATTGGCTCAAGATATCCATGACACTACGGGCGGCCCGACCCTGAGCGATAGTTGGCCCGACCATCGGCGTAATATTATCCAGTGCACGTTATCTCACTGCTGCCGACCGTCGGTCCTACTCTGGCCCAAGGTTGTGTCGACGGTCGTTTACGGTTTAGGAAATTGGCTCAAGATAACCATAACACTACGGACGGCCCGACCCTGGGCGATAGTTGGCCCGACCATCGGCGTAATATTATCCAATGCAAGTAATCTCACTGCTGCCGACCGTCGGTCCAACTCTGGCCGAAGGTTGGGTCGCCGGACTTAGGGGGCTTCCATAAACCACGCGGCCTAATTTTGTCCACTTTTTTGGGTTTAAAGTTATTTATTTTGTGAATTATATTTTTCGACTTATTATTGTTTTCAGTCAACATTTTTCTGTTTTCTGGTCATGCGTTGTTTTTTTTAAACACCTAAGTGTAAAACAAAATAGTAGCAAAATAACGTCATCGCAAGAAAAAAAGTTTTAAATAGTGTCAATAGCGTGTTGAGCCCGAGGCATGCATTTGTAATTTATTATTCTAAGGGCGGCCACAGTTTAATTTACTTTAAAAAAGTGACCTGTTTAAACCGAAAGAAACAGAGAAATTGCCCTACAAAAAACGTGAACTTGAAAATTATTCGAAAGTATTGTATTTTGAATGCGAATTCGCCGAAAAGCAGATTTCCAGAGAACATCTCGGGAGTTCGAAGCAATAATTTTTCATCCGATGTTTTTTGCAGCAAGACTCATTTCTAATCCAAAAAGTGAGTTAAAGTAAATATGTGCATGCATTGTGTGACTAATGTTCTTTTGGATTTTAAAGCATTTAGAATAATTCAATTCATAACACTTCAAACAATTAAAGTTAAAATTTCAAAAATGGAAATGAATTCGAAAACATTTAACACATCAAAACATTTAATTTCAAATTTTGGTAAATCACCCTCCATATATTATTAATCGTAGTAGGTAGTGAAACGGCCAATTGGGGGTAAATAATAAACCTCAGTTTATGGTATCACTTACGACGTTTCGCCAGATTGGTTTTCTGGCCTCATCAGGCTAAAAAGATTTGTTTTATTAAAAAATAATTCACATTGAAAACAAACCACTTTTTCACATCACAGTGGTATCAAATAACACTACATTTAAAAATTCATAATTACCAATATGGTCTCGAAATTTTAAACTAGTTATATGCCAAATTAGCATA
>CAKNWT010056069.1:0-12377 GCA_932066315.1 Andricus coriarius | reverse complement strand
AAATTATGCTTTTATATCAATTCTTTAGTGAGATAATTTTAAAAATAATAATTATTGTCTTGTTAGGCTGGTCCATTTAAGTCCCATAGGACTGTTGTTAAAAACCTATTGTACTATTTCTATTTTAAAAGCTGGTTGAAACACAGGTTTATACACAGCATGAGTACATGTACCGCTAGACAACTCCACATTACACTGTATGAATTCAATCACAACCAGCGATAACCCGCGGTTGCATCTGGCTTTATTAGAAGTACTCGCATTTGCCTAGACGTTTCACCAGGGAAGAGGAAAACTGCAGAAAACCACCTCCCAAGTTCAACCGGTTCTTCAGCTGTCGAGATTAAAGGCGAACTTTCGAACCTACATCGAATGCACACAATCATCCTCGGCGTCAAACTTCTTACTCGTCATTAGTTAAAACACAGCGAATACACAACTTGGCCGTACGTCGCAGATGGCCAGTGGTCACCCATCCAAGTGCTATCCGCGCTTGAAATGGTTTGGCATCTGCACTCTTTCCGAATGGAGATTCACCGCGCAACTAATGCCGTCGGCTAAAAAAAAATTAATATTCAAAGAAAACGTGGAATATAAATAGGACTTAAAGTGTTCAACTTTCTGGCAAATCTGGTAAATAAAATTTGATACGAAAAAGGAAATCAATAAGATTTGCAATTTTTGAGAAATTATTTTTACTTGTAGTTATTTACTACAAGAAACTATCCACCTAAAAAACACTACCCGAATTGGGTAGTGTGACGCTTACCCCTAGAGGCTCGCCGAAAGGGAAATAGCTTAATGATATACATACATTTCCTAAACTACAAAATTTTGCTCCATGAAAAGGCAACCCGAGTTAAAAATGTTTTCTTTAATTGTGAGTTTATTCCGAGTTAATTATAAATCTTCATTAATCATATAGTTCGTTCCTAGTTGATTTCTATTCTGTGTTTTGTTTAGAATTCAAATGTTAATATAGGTATATAAACAGACTAATATTAAGATCACTATATTCACAAGAACTAGCTCTCAGAGTTTTTCTATATTACCGCTTATATTACCAACCTATTATCCAGCACTGTTACTACCTTCAAGAAAATATTTGACCGTTGTGCCGCGTGTGTGATGTTCTCATATTTAATTAATTTTAATATATTCAGCACGTTTATATAATCATTTTATAATGTCAGAAGTATGATATTAAGTATCAGAATATGGATGAAACTGCATAAAAGGTGTCGCTCTCTTACCTTTTTCGAGATATCGAGATGTTTACTGTTGTAAATGTCGATTCTGTTCGAATTTTCAAAATTACTTTATTTATTTTTTTAATGATTAACGCAAATCAAACGGAAGCGTCCACTCATACATCGCTTCATAAGCCCCCCGAACCATACGACCCCCTCCACAAAAACCAGTGTAAGGGGGTCGGGGGTGTCTACGAGTCGTAAATGCCCCCAGGCGGGATCGTTTCGAATTTGTAGGCACCCCTACCTCTTTTTCAAGTTTCTCGCGTGCCCCCATCTTAAAACTTACACCCCTCCCCCATAAAAACCATTTAAAAGAAGTCGGTGGGGCCCGCGAGTCGTCAATGTCCCGCAGTCGGAATCGCAGTCAGAGTTCGAAGGCTCCCCACCCCTTTTTCCAATGGATATAATATATAGAAGAAAATCGACATTTTCGATAGTAAAAATCTAGTTATCTCGAAAACAGCAAGAGAGCGATACTTTTTTCAGTTATATATTCGTGTTCAGCATGAAAAAAATATATAAAATATGTGAGTTCAAACAAAATAAAAGGGATTGACCTTTTATGAAGTTTTACCAAAATATGCTGCAAGTGCCTAATTTCTGTCAAATACTTTTCTATCTGTTTCCGTTAAAACACTGTTTTTCCAACTAAAAACAGACATTTCAAGCAAGAAATTAATATAAAAATGAACAAACACGGTCGTTATTTGTAATAGTCGCCGTGCCTCCAACGACACCATACCCCAACCTCTCCTACTCTAAATATATATGGGACAAAGCACACAGAAAAAAATAATCTCCAAAGTGAAACGCGAAATGTGTAATTAAATTATGACTGAAATTTTGAGCATCGATTCCATAAGCTAATGTGCCATAGAATGGACAGGAATATGTACAATATATTTACTGTTTTACAACCTAATTAGATTACTGAATGCACTGAAAGCTCTCTGCGTAGAATTTACAATGCGTATAGGTTTATTTTTTATTTTTATTCCTCCATTGTGGATAATTGTAAAATTGGTAGCAAACTTGCAGTCCCAGTTTTATGAAACTGCATAAAAAAACTTACTGTTTTCGAACTTATTGATCACATACCATATGTTATCATTTAGTACCAAATGTTCAATTTCCATTTTTATTCTCATGTATCCCAATCACAGTCTATGCGCAGATAAAATTATTTGATCCTTTCTTGCAAAAAGCAAACTAAAAAATACTAATTATTATACACAAAAATATTGCGCGTATCGGTTAGTATAAAATTCTATTACATTCAAATTTTCATGTTCATACTTTTTCTGAAACCCATATTAAAACTGAAAAGTGCATTTTCACAATAGAATTTTGATTAGCCATATGTGAGCTAAATGCTTTTTTATCACAAGGAAAAAAGTACTTATGAACCTGCATTGTAGCAAACAACACAGCTAGCTAGATTTCTTATTAATATTATATTATACGTTTGCGCGTGAAACTAATATAATTTGTTTGTCTATTTTTTAATGTTAGCTCTCTTCTCCCTCGAACTTCAAAACCTACAATCCAGTTCCCACATTTCAACCATATATTTTATTATTTGTTATTTTCAAAATGTCCGCTTTTAGATTTTATATTATCTGATGTGGTACTATCAATTTTTATTATTTGTTACTCAATTCTCAATGAATATATCTTACTGTCACTTTTGTCGCTCAAGTTTTCCTTTAATTTGACAATTAAATGCAAATTCGTTTTTCTTCGGTCTGTGCTGAAATATCCCACCCGGTAAAAAGAGAGCAGGTACACGTATTGAAGGTTAAGTAATTATCATTTCGCATGCAGCTCAATGTAATTTACGTGAACTTTGCCAGATGCTCATATCGTATGTCAGTTTGCGATGAATCGATTAACTGTTAGTGATAATAATGGACTGACTGGAGTTGCTCATATTGATGTGTGATAGGAGCTCTTAGAATAGGGAACTATTATTTAATCGTATGCAAATAATTAATAAATCTCAAAATTCTTTGTTGCTTAAAACACTTAAAAAATGTGTTCTTTTTTTAAATAATTTGAGCTTCTATGGACACAATGGAAGATTTTTAAAGTTATAACTATAAAATTATACAATGTAGCAATTTTTGTCTCATACGTATGCAAGGTGTATACTCTAAGGTTTCATTAACGTAAATGAAGAAAGAACCTAGAATTAAAAATATCTCTGTATAATTAAAACTTGAGAAGATTTAGTGTCGAGATAAAAACAGATTGTAGAAAGTAGATACCACTACGTAGTCAATTTGTACATCCTAGTGGTTTCCACATTCGGGTGATAATACTATAAACATATTTATTTAAATATATGAGCATATGTATTTAGGTTAAATTGTTGAATATCATAAAATGACAAAAGTTTAATTTTCAAAATTCCAAATTCTTAAGGAATTTTTATCACAATGTTGGCAGTACTACTAGATCCGGCAAACCAAATGTTTTTCTACTTGGAATGGTAATTAGTATATATAGTTCGATAGCATTCTTACAGCTATCTCCTCCTTAAATTTAAATTAGTAAAATATAACATATTATTAGTTACATTTTACAGATTGACAAAGATAAAATGCAATTACTGATAATTATCGAAAATACACTGATTGAATTAGTAAAAAATATGAATTACTAATTGGATCAGTTATCGGGAAGAATTTACCCCAGCGTGGAACTACACTCTAAAAACAGACTACTAACTGTCAAACGAATCCTTTCACTACTAAAGGATTTTCCATTCAAAAATGCTATGAGAGGAAATCCTTTCACAGTTAAAGGATTGTCGTTTCAAAAGCTATCCTTTAACTGCGAAAGGATTTCCTTTGATCTTAAAATTAAATCTATTGTCGGACCAAATAAAAAATCATTTGCACGTTAAAAGAAAACTTAATGCATGATATTACGTGCAACAAATGTACAAAAGCCGAATTTCGGTGAATGTAAATATAAAGTCGATAATTACACAGGTCGACAAAATTTTACCAAATGTCAGAACCAGAAACAAGAGTATACTTTTCTGAAAGTTTTGACTGCGCTGAACCCGAATCTGGCCTAAGAATTGCTCTATCATGTCAGGGTTTTGAGATATCCTAACCTCACAGTACGAAAATCGCGATTTGGCCTATATTTGTGGTTATGTAGCATCGCGATATTATTTTTTTTTCGAAAAATTACAGACAGAAATAACTTAAAGTATTTGGAATCTTTAAGGTATAAGTATAAAGTTAAAGTATAAGCCTTACCCTTTCAAATGCACTTTGGTTCGCTTAAATATTTTAATTGGAAAACTGTACATTTTCTCGCGTTTTATTACAGTCTTATTTTATTGTTTGGGGACATGCAATAATTATTTTATCCGTTGCTTTAATACAACAGACGTTAATGTCTACCTACATTTTGGATAAAAAACATAACATTTAATTAAATGTAAGGACGCTTTACACAATTATTCGACAAAGAACGTCTTACGAACTTTCGAGTGCCAAAAGCAATAAAAACATCATTTATAGTTCGATTGTCAAAAGCGTACAAAAGCAATGAAAACTAAGGTGATCTGGATCAAAAAAAATTTTTTCAGTACACGTACCTTACAATGTTTTGCTAAACGACATTCAATCATGCGCAAGCGCACTTTCTCCGCTAGCCAACAAATGACATCCTTTAATAGTTAAAGGAATTCTTTTCAAAGTCAAAAGATTTCGTTTATCAGTAAAACTACTTCCGTTTTGCATTTAACGGATAAGTCTTTAAACAGTGAAACGATTCTATTGATGGACAAAAGAAATCTTCTTAATTTCAAAGGACGCATTCTGAAAGGAACGTAATTTTACTATTAATAGACTTTTTCTTAGAGTGTACTAGTTGAACAGTAAAAGTTCAAATTATGAAATCGGTCAATTTTAAGAGGTGTTTTTGACATATCTTTTTCCGCCTTATTAAATATATTAAATTATAATAACGTTAAACCATTCATGAAAATTTTGCAATCGAAAATTTCCTGTGAAAATTACGAAAACTATTGAAAGATGACACAGCTGCTTTTTTAAAATTATCTTGTTCTTTTACATTGTACAATGGTGTTTTATAATTATTTAGTTTTTCTTAGTCAATAAATCTTGATTTTCTAGTATAATTGTTTCAATGAAAAACGTGATTTGGATAACAGCAGAATATTAATGTTTCATGTAAAAAATAGAAGTATTCAATTTGAAGTAAATAAAAGATATGGAAAATAAAAGATCAATTTGTGTCGAACTCGTTATAGAAACTCTGTAATTCGTTTATAGGTAGCAGTACAATAGCTTTAATAAGTATAATTTTCTCATACTGCGTAATTCGAAGTGAGGTTAGAATAATATCACGGGTCAATTTCGAAATAGACTTTGTAATCACACCATCTGCTAGGATATGTTATCTAAAACTAATTTAATTTAGTGATATTTTTCTATTTAAATCAGACTCCTTTTACAATCCAAAATCCTCTTTTCTATCCCCTCAGACACGTTTAGCAACCCAAAATTAATTGAACTTCTGCATGAGACATTTCTGTAGGATTAACAAAAGCACTTTGTTCTTTATGTAAATTTTCAAAAAAATAGACAATGATTTTTAAGGAGGTATGGTCGCGCATACTATCTGCAAAAAGTTAGTCCTAAGACTATGTAGGAAAATAATACGGTTTGAGTGATATAAGTTTGATTAACCCTTAAATGGATACTGTGTAACTTATTTAGGTTGAAGAAAGACAAAAATTAGTTAATTATGCCGATATAATGTCTAATTCATTAATTTCCTGTCAGACCTAAGAGAAAATTTTTGGCCATGATTGTACACTACCCATAGAGAAGTTGTGTATACATACGAGTACACACTAAATCCTCAAGATCTCAGCGTAGACGCGGCAACGTCGCATTTTTCATGGTGTCTGCTTTGACAGTTGTTCTCTTTGACTTTAAATGAAAACGTGACATTTGTTGAAAATGACAGATCGATTAGTAGTTAAAGGTAAATTTATAAAAAACAAAATTTCCGACAGCGTTGCCTGATGGCTACCACGTGCTTGTTTTATTTTTCGAATAATTCAAAATTCTCAAACTTTGGATACCTCTCATTCTCAAACTAAGAGGACAAAAATTCTGAAATTTTTTTAATATCTTCATGAAACGCCCTTCTAACACATATTAGTTTTTGAAAAAAACGGTAAGAATAGTTTACGAGTTAGAGCTAGAAATGTAACATTTTCCTATGCTTGGGATAGGCTTTACGTGTATAAGAGTTCAACTTTGATCTTAATTATCTCAGCTCAGGAGAGGACAATATTATTTAAATTTCGCAAACGTTTAGATAACATTCCAAAGAACCTATGGTCAAAGTTTAAACAAATCCGTAAGAAAAGTGCGTTCGTGACCGTACCTCCTTAAGTATTCATTTACATGCATTCTAAGCAACACATTGATATTTTGGAACCATATAGTTTTTTATCGGAAATGGCTTATACGTATAAGGGTTCTTCTTTTCGATAAATCTATAAATATACGACAGCACCATCGAGGACAGAAATTGGCCAGTATTTTTTTTATACAAAATTATTTAAGCGTTGCACGAATTAATTTCGAATAATAATAAATATGTATACAATAAATTGGCTTTGTCCTGCCCCTCTGAAAACCAAATATTAAAGGTAAAATAAGTTCTTACCCTTCTTTCCTCAGATAATAAAATTAATATAATCTTTACGTAATTGATCAAATATAATTAACAATATAAATTTTAGATTGTTTGCGTCTGATCAAAATCAAATTACACACTTTCGATTCAGCGTTGAGTGTTTTCAGTGATAGGATTCAGTTCCGAAACTAAATTTGGTCGATTAATTAAGAGACAGGTAAACGAGAAATAACTGGCAAAGTAAATGAATGAATTCATTGATTGATCTGTCTCGTATGATCATGACACGCACGTTTAAGTGCGGTTCACTGACGAAGAGGACTCGATCAATTATGCGTAGCCAAATATCCCTCACAGGAAAACAATTAGCAATTATTTCCTGTCATTTAACGCATAACGAACGCTCGTGAATGCGCGTTACCCATAAATATTAAAGGTACCCTTTCGCACGATTTTTCATAGCCTTCAATTTGATTTGCTTTAATCTGGAAGTCCCGGAATAACATCGCATTGTCGAATAAGAATAATCGAATCGAATTAAATGCAATTACATTACACTTTATCGATTTCATTACCTTTTATGATGTCTATCGTTGACCTGGGTACGTTTTTTAAGAGAACTATTACGAGCGTAATTTCCAGTTTAATACTTTTAATTTTGATTGGCGGACGCTGTTATATTGTGAACGTGAAATGTTTGCGAACGATGTTCGAATTACTTCCATTCGTTCATGAATATCCATCGGATATTATTGTGTAGTAGAGCTTACAATCGGAAATTATTTAATTACCTTTCAACTGGGAATTTATTTGTTTGTTTATATACTGATCAGAAATGATAGATTTAGTGAACACTGGTATATTTGATTATTCAAATCTAACATTATAAACTTGTTTTTTCATTTGCTTCTTGTTTCCATATGTAGATCTATTAAAAGCGCTCATTGCTAATATGTATAATTTTGGTTTTAGTAGTGTTTGGAAACTTTTTAAAAAGAGAAACTGATTAAAGTTACAGTTATTGCCCAGAGTACCAGTAATCGCTTTAATCTGAAACAGGCTTTCAAACAAAATTCATTGTTGGTCCTAACAATATTAATATTTATGTGATCAATATTTTTAACTATTATTGTTTCGATGAGCGTAATTCAGAAATTTGAAATTTTATTAGATAATTATGGATTTCTATATTTAACATTTGAAAATTCACTTAAATATTAACTTATTGATTCCGGATTTTTACAATGAAAAATGAAAACTCCAAATTAACAACCCGGCAACATTACTTGGTTCAGAAGGCTTCCGGAAAGGTATAAAATAATTCAGACTAGATTTAATTTAATTATATAGAAAGAGACGCTTTTCCAATTATGCAAATACATATTTAAATAGGGTAATCGGTACAATAGTTAAGCACCCAGTAATGATTGTTCGCCTCATTTCAATGAGCTTATAATGAAAAATACTCGCGAATAAAAACAATCATTATGTTTTCGCATTATTCACAATAATTAGGATACTAGTTATAGTCGAATGCACAATACGCAATACATAATATCATAATATTAACATGGAAGTACCACATTTTTATCTAGAGTAAGTAAAATGAATTATAAAAAAGAGCGGTATACAAGCGAATGAAAATTTTGGAAAAAAACGTTGCACAATTTAAGTGCGGCCATCTAGGGACAATAGCTTTTGATAGCCGAGGACCAGAAAGTGGACATTTTTTGGGCTACATTAGAAAATTCAACTTCTAGGTTCGGGTGCGGTGTTTTGCGATTAGTTTTCTCCACATTCATGCAAGAATAAGTTCAACTCTTGATTAGATATTGTCTCATAAAGTATTAATGAGTATCGTTCATAAAATCACTGTTGTGGGACCGAATAATGTAGATAAATGTCTTCTTTTCCTCGAAGACGGATCGTGAAGAATGGATACGTCGACCTATTTAGCGTTGTCATGCACTCAGCGGTTGATATGAATCCGCCGGAGGAAAGAGGATATTGTAGTTCATGCAGAGAAAAAGCATTAAGAACAAACTTCATACAAAAGAGTCTATTCAATCCCTCTTATCCAAGAACAACTGCATAACGTGAATAACTTTCCAGATAATCGAAGGTTTTATTCATTTCACTTTAAAGTAATAATTACGCTTGCACAGAAATCCGAGCTTATGAGTAGGATAGGATGAGAGAGCTTTAATGAATTCAAACATTTTTCCGGAGATAATTCTCTCCAAATGAAAGGATAATTAGAACAATTTTTCTAGCTTGAAAGAACGAAATTCGTGGAGCTGCATGAGCTCAGAGAAATTATTAAACTGGTGAAATATTTGCGAGACGTGATGATAATTTTAACAATTAATGACCGAAATCTATATTTTAAATGCAGAAGATATTAAATAATTTTAATGTTAGTTTTCTTTGAAATGTATTCATCATAGCGTATTAGGCATTGATATTATTTTGAGCTTAAAAAAATTAAATTGAATTTGTAAAAACAACAAACAAATTTGAGACTCAATTAATAACTCACGTTTCTCACAAAATTACTACACTAGGGGGATTTTAATGTTTCAATTTTCTAGCTTCTGTCGAACCTTAATGTACAATCAAAACTTTAACTTCATTATGACAAAAAATCATTGTTTTACTATCAATATCACTGCTTCCATGAGTGGGAATTCCGATATCAAATGGAGTAGTAATACCATAAAAACGAGATTGTAATCTCAAACGAATGTTGTGATGAAAGTATAAAAGTCTTTTTGTAGAATATTATACATTGCGTGTGTAGACTGTAGGTGGTAGGTACCAGTTTTCAAGAAAAACGTAGTTCACATTCCACGTAGACCTCCTAAACTAAATAAGGGTTTACAGTTACGTTTACAGGAGGAACGAGTGGTACGTGTTGAACTACAGCGTGCTACACCTCCAAAGACTTTATCGTTCAGAAAGGGAGGAAAACCCAAATTCAAAGCCTGAGGAAATCTTTTCTTTGGCTGCTATCCAGATGTCGATATAGGTCATTCTTGAAGAAGAGGTCACATTTGAAAACATATTCATTTGCCAAATTTTATATTAATAGAACGTGTTTCAAAAAATGTATTAATCTGGAAAATGAAAGTTGCCTCCGTTTGGGAAAATACTAATGCTTTGAGGATAATTCTTTAGGGGCTGTTAAAAAACTACGTCAGATTATTTTAAACACTATTTTCATCCCTCTTCGTTATTGTCACAGATGATCACATAAAGCTTGAACCCCACAGGGTTGCAGATACAACCCTATCCCCTTTAGGTCAAATTTTTCTTCGATATCATTTGATAAACGCCTAAAATAAAAAACAAAACGTAAAATCACGCAATATTTTAACTGATTTCACAGCCCAAAATTATCTCAAAATAGGGAAAATAGGATGATTTTCATGAAAATAGGGTAATAGATTCTTTTAAATAAAATTAATGTATAGCTACCATTTTGAGTTAAATGTGAAACGCTTAAACTTTCAATTCAACATATGTTAGATTATCAACAAAATAGTTGAAGTTTTCAACAAAAGTGATAAAATTTGTACTTGGAAGAGATAAATTTTCAAAGAAAGAGTTGAGTTTTTAAGCAAAAATGTCGAACGTTTCAGAAAACAGCTGACATTTAAACCCGAAAAACCAAGAGAGATGATTTCTTACATTGGCATTTAAACCAAACAGTCCAATCTTTAAGACAAAAGGATGAATTATCTACCAAAATGATAAATTTTCAATTAGAAACAAATTTTAAACATAAAAGATACATTTTTAATCCAAAAAGGCGAATTTTAAAGCAAGCAGTTACATTTTTGAACAAAAAAGATGACTTTTAACAAAATAGTCAAATTTTCAATAAAATAATCGGATTCTCAACGTAGGGCAGTTTAGAGCAATATCTTACCAATGCTCTATGCATGGAGATAATTTAATTGAAATTCATTAAAACACTTAATTAATGTGTATTCCAAAAAGTGCATCTGCGCCAAGTTTTCCTACCTTGTTTGGTAATGTGGCGCGTTTCGATTTCAATTCATAATTATTGAATCAAAAAAAAAATTATGTAGAAAATTTAGTAAAATTTAATAAAAATAAGATAAATATATTTACGTTTAATATTATTAACATATTTGAGGGATTATTTCTGCCGAAATTTCAAGAAAAAATGTTTTTTTAACAGTGCAGAATATCTCACAATAATTTGAGAGTTATGTCTGCTGAAACGTCAAGAAACAAATTTTTTTTTTAATAGTGCAGAATTACTCGTCAATATGAAAAATATCATAATGAAGGATATATTCAAATAATTATAATTGGGGAAACTTTTTAAACAATTCTTTATATTAAAAGTCCCGAATGCGCCATATTAGTCGCATGTGAATAGTATTTAATACCGATTTTTTACATAAAAGTTTATTAATTTTACTCAAAATGTTAAACTTTAAACCACTCAAGAAACTTGGAACAGTATATTTCCAAAAAATTGTATGAGTTTACACGAAACTTTGGTGATTTTTTACTTGTTTTTAGCTACTCTGACTATACAAGCGAAAAAACCAAATCTAACTTTTTAACATAAAAATCAGGCAATTAATTTAATTATCCCAATTTTTTAATAACGTAACGTTGAAAACATATATACATGTAATGAAACTACCCCAACAAGCAGAAAATGCGTTAATATTTGTTGAAATTGTATCAATTAATTGAATTTTTAACAAAATAGTTGAATTTGTAATTTCAATGATGAATCGTCCACAACAAAAGTGAATGTTCAACAAAGGAGTTCAACTTTCAATCAAGAAGTGGAATTTTCTATAAAAAATTATTCTTTCTCAAAAAAATAATATGATAGTTGATACTTCAACCTACAGAAGAATTTTATTTCTTAATCAAAAAAAGTTCAATTTATCCCCAAAAATAAATTCTCAAAGAACTGAATTATTTTTAAACAAACACTTGCATTTTAATCAAAAAAGGTCAAACGTCTACCAAAAGATATGAATTTTCAATCCAAACAGCCGAATTTTTAACAAAGGAGAAGAATTTTCAAAAAAGAAAATATTTTACAGTAAAAAAAAAGGTCTATCAAATTGTGGATTTTCCAAACCAGAAAGGTGAATTCTCTTAAAAACAGTTGAATTTTAAATCCAAATATATGCATTTTTAACCAAAAAGTTAATTTTCCATCAAAGATCTAATTTACAATCAAAAAGTTCGATTTTCTACGAAAATTATAGAATTTTCCACCCAAAAGGACAAATTTTCAAATAAACAGTTGCATTTCTAAGCCATATAGTTTCAAACTAAAACCGATCAAATTTCAGCAAATAATTAAATAGTTATATTATGGGTTAAAAAATTAATTTTCAGCCGAATACAATGAATTTTTAACCAATA
>CAKNWT010056060.1:0-14020 GCA_932066315.1 Andricus coriarius | reverse complement strand
AACGCTATCCCATACCTTTTTTCCTTTTGGTAAAAAGGTACTGCCATACATTCCTGGAATAATATGCATAGGATTTCTTCTAAAGTATAAATAATGTATTCTCAATAATGAAGAAACTAAAAATACTTACATTAAGTGACAGAAAAAAATCTTAAATTTTGAAATAAACAAAAAATATACATATTTTATAGTTGAAATATATATCGATAGTACCATAAAATGTATTTTAAGGTAGTTGTTCAAAAAATCAGATATCTGAAAAAATAGTTTTTCTTCGACTTTTAGAATAATAATATTACTAATAATTTAATTTTAAATCAAAAACATTTTTAACTAAAGAATGTTAAAATTGACTAAAAAATTGATTTCAACCACGTTTTTTGCAATTAAATTTTTGCAACTGTACTACTCTACTGTTTCAGATTTTAAAAAAATCATTTTTTTGTTGTTGAAGATTCATAATTTTAGTTGAAAGTTAATCTCTTTTGTTGAAAATCAATTTCTTTAGCAAAAATTAACGTATTCTATTCAAAGATTCATCATTTTAGTTAAAACTTCATCTCCTCGCTTTAAAGTTTAACTACTTTGATGAAAATTCATATTTTTCAATTGAAAATTCAACTACTTGGTTAAAAGTTGATTTACTTTGTTGAATATATTTTTTGTAGGTTCATT
This sequence comes from Andricus coriarius, assembly GCA_932066315.1. Lineage (NCBI taxonomy): Eukaryota > Metazoa > Arthropoda > Insecta > Hymenoptera > Cynipidae > Andricus > Andricus coriarius. Next base: position 13,345 of record CAKNWT010056060.1, on the reverse strand, counting down.
CCTTTGCTTAAAAATTTGTATTTTTTATTTTAAAATTCGTCTTTCTTGGTGGAAAACTAATCTTCTTGGTTTGAAATTTCTTCCTTTCTGGATAAAAATGAAACTGTTTGGTTGAAAATGAATTTTTTTATCTTGAATATTCATATTTTATTTTAGTTGAGAATCCACATGTTTTCAGTAAAATCGTCTTTTGTCTTGATATTTCAATAATTTGGATGCATTTTTTTTCCTTTTTGACTCTTTGTTTGCAAATTCAACGTTTTTGTTAAAAATTCACATTTCGGGTTGAAAATTCAACTGTTTTACATAAAATTCGTCTTATAGCTTGAAAGTTCAATAATTTGATTGATGTTTCTTTTAATTTTGAAATGAAATAGCTTTAGTTCTTGAAAATTAGTGCTTTTGGTTGTAAATTTCATCATTTTAAATAAAAATTCATCTCTATGTTTGAAATAGCAACTATTACGTTTTTTGTTGAGAATTTCTCCGTTTATAGGTTGCAAAATTCAACTATTTAGTCAAAAATTGAACTATATATTGAAAATTTAATTATTTGGTTGAAAATTCAACTCTTTGGTTACAATTTCAACAATTTTGTTGAAAAAATGTTTTTCTTGATTGGAATATCAGTTAGCTTGAAAATTCAACTATTTAGTAAAAAAATTCAACTATATGTTGAAAATTTAATTATTTGGTTGAAAATTCAACTCTTTGGTTCAAATTTTAACTATTTTGTTAAAAAAATGTTTTTCTTGATTGGAATATCAGTTAGCTTGAAAATTCAACTATTTAGTAAAAAAATTCAACTATATGTTGAAAATTTAATTATTTGGTTGAAAATTCAACTCTTTGGTTAAAATTTTAACTATTTTGTTGAAAAAATGTTTTTTTTTTTATTAGAATATCAGTTAGCTTGAAAATTCAACTATTTTTTTGAAAATGCAACTGTTGCTGGCTGAAGTTCGATCTTTTTTGATTGAATATTCATCTTTGTAGGTTAATTATTCAACAATTTGGTTAAAGATTCAACTATTTTGTTTAAAATTGAACTATTTTGTTAAATTGATTCCTTTCATCAAAAATTCAACTGTTTTGTTGAAAATTCATCTTTTATGGGAGAAAAGGCACAATTTTTTGTTTGCAATAAATAAATTAAAAAATTTTTAATTATAATCGAAAATTGTTTTATTTCGTTTCTAAAAGAATCTGTATTTAAAATGTTACATCAACAAAATGCTGGTATTTGTATATTAATGGACAGGGAAAATTAAAAATTGATCACGAAAAATCAGCGGAAAGCCAGTGAATTTTGAAAATAAAGATTTTCTGCTACCCTGGTATTCTCGAGTATTATTTTTTAATATTCAATTAAGTTTATAAGTCACGAGAATATTTTTGTTTCGTCAATGGATTCCATTCTATATTTGTGTCAAAGACATGCTTTTTGGCAAAGGAATAATTAAATTAAAAATATCTCAATGAGTCTCATTAAGTATAGGATACCCTATATCAATGGATCATATTCGTTGCGCACAAATGTGTGCTTCTGTCAATAGATTTGATTGAATTTAATTAAAAATAATTTAATAAAATCTATTGGGATCTTGCTTATGGGCTGACATTGAATTTCTCCAGTTTTCAATTGCAATATGTAATCAAAATTTATCCATACATACTTCACGTATGCCTCATACAAATATACATCATGTATAAAATGACATAGGGCGGCGCACTTGTATGAATCATGATCGAGGACGTGAAAAGCATGGCAATATCTACATTTCATCATATACGATATTACTGTTAGATTCGGCACGGTAACTCGGGAAGTAAAATGCATTTCATTTCAGATTTTTCAGATCGAAATATTTTTCAATTCTCTTTTTATACTATTATGTTTTTTACTTTTTCTGAGTATATAAATCGCTAATTAAAAATGTGCCTTAATTATTGTATATTCTATAAAATTTCGCTTGTCATAAAATTAATAATAGCGTGCGAAATATCTTCGTTAAATTTTTAAGGTCGTTAAATTCTTTTATGCGTTGGTCGTGAAGTCAGGATATGTTAAATAGAGCATTTTTAAAATTCATCTCTGAAATAACTCGGCTGGAACTTATGAAAGGATTTCTGGATTCTAGTTAATGAGTGCGAGATTTCACAAATACTGTATTTAGTTTTTTATATAAAATGATATGATTATTATAAGATGTTTTATGAATAGAATAAAAACATTTCATTAATTTAGACATTTTTAGTTAATTCATCTCAGGATTGTCACAGCCTAATTTACCTGAAAAAAGTAAAAAAAAAAGTAAACCGAAAAAGGGATCGAAAGTGACTAATGTGTATTAATAATGCGAATAATGTTCTTTTTAATTTAAAGAAAATTTGTTAAATTTTTTTAAAAATTATAGTGGTTCCAGTCAAATTGGAGTGAATTCTGATGCATTTAAGGGAAATGAGAAGAATTCGATAAAATTCTTTAAATTCACATGGAGAATATAAGAAAATCAAGTGAATTGAGAACAATTCAAAAATATGAAAAATGCATTCAGTTCAGTAAAGTTTGAAATAAGTTAATTTTTTTTTAGGGAATTCAAAATAATTTGATGAAATTAGAATAATTTAAGTAAATTAAAAAAATGCAATAGAATTTCAAAGAATTCTAAAGAATTTATAAGAATTTAGCATAAATTAATAAGAATTCAGGGTGAATTCTAAAATTTCAAATACCCCACAATATTGAAAATCCTTTGGAATCCCTTCAAATTATTTTAATCAATTAGAAATTCCTTGTCATTGTTTAAATTCCCTAAAATTATTAAATTCCTTAAAATTTTCAAATTCTTTGAAATGTTTTGAAATCCCTATATCGTAAAATCTTTTAATTCTTCAGACAAATTTTGAAATACCTTGCGATATTTAAAAATCTTTTAAATTCTTCGAAATGCCTCAATCTTGTAAATAAATTCTTTGAAATCCATCAAAACCTTATAAAATCCCGTGCAATTAAGCATTGAAAACACCCTAAAATCCTTGAGAAATCTATTTAAATCATAGAAATAAATTAATAATTCCTTGAAACCTTTAAAAGTTCCTTACATTTTTAAAATCCTTCGGAATCTTTTTAGATCAAATTACAATTTTGTAAAGCTCTGGAAAATTACTTGTAATTTTTCAAAATACGTTAAGATATTTCAAACCTTGGTAAATCTTTTCAAATCCCTTGAAATTGTTTAAAACTCTTTCAAATCCTTTGGATCTTTTGAAAATACCCTAAAATCTTTAATATTCTTTAGAGCCCCTGAAAATTATTGAAATCTATTGAAAATTTCTTAAATTTTTTTAAAATAACCTAATATCTTTAAGATTCCGTAAAATCTTTTGAAATACCTTGAAATATTTAAAAATCTTTCGAAGTAGTCTTGTGAATAAATTCTTTCCAATCCATCAAAATATTATAAAATCTCGTGAAACAACATGAAATCTGATATTTCGTAAAATCCTGGAAAATTTATCAAAATACCTTGATTCCATTCAAAATTTCTTCGATTCTTTTAAAATACTCTAAAATATTTGTAAAAATTTCTTGGAATCTATTAAAATTGCCTAAATGTTTTCAAATCATTTAAAATCTTTTGAAATCCCTTACAATTTTGTAAAGCTCTTGAAAATTACTTTTAATTTTTCAAAATACGCTAAGATATTTTAAATCTTAGTAAATCTTTTGAAATCCTTTGAAATTTGTAAAAGCTCTTGAAAATTCTTGGGAACTTTTAAAAATACCTTAAAATCTTCAATATTCTTTGAAGTCCCTGAAAATGATGGAAGTCAGTTGAAAAGTCGAAAATCTTTCGAAATCTCATTTCTTGTGATTAAATTCTTTGAAATCGATTAAAATATTATAAAATCTCGTGAAATTACATGAAATCTGATAATATTTCCTGAAATCATAGAAAATTTATTACAGTCGAAGCTCTCAATAAGACCGCTTCCCCTCATCCTTGCTGAAACTCGCCGAGGTGCTTCCCCCACTCTCACGCTGACTTCGAAATTCCAGTCAGCCGCTCCCAATAGTGCCGCCAGAGAAATCGCAATTTTTATGGTTTTTAGGAGAGTTTTTTTTATTTTGTACAAATGTATCGAATAGTAATTGTGATATTCTCATATTTTATAATATTTTTCGATATTATATTTGGATAATATGAAAAAACTCTCCTAAAAACCATAAAAATTGCGATTTCTACGGCGGCACCATTGGGAGCGGCTAACTTGAATTTCGAATTCAGCGTCAGAGTGGGGGAAGCGCCTCGGCGAGCTCGAGCAAGGATGAGGGGAAGCGGTCTTATTGGGAGCGGTCTTATTGAGAGCTTCGACTGTAAAATAACATGAGAGCTTTTAAAATCTCTCACAATCATTGAAATCCTCAGTTTTCTAATAAAATAACTTGAAAGCTTTCAAAATCCCTTGAGACTTCCTAAAGCTCTTAAAAATTCCTGGGAATTTGGAAAAATACCCGGAAATCTTTCAAATCCTTTGGAATCCCTTAAAATAATTGAAATCTATTCCAAATTCCTTGAAATCTTCTAAAATACCCTAAAATTGTTCAGATCCTTTACAATCTTTTAAAACCCTTTGCAATTTCTTAAAGAACTTGAAAGTTTTTTGTAATTTTTCAATATACCCTAAGATATTTCAAATCTTCTTAAATCTTTTGGAATCCGTTGCAATTTTTTAAACCTCTGGAAATTTCTTTGCAACTATTAAGAATACCCTATAATCTTAAAAATTCTTTGAAATCCTTTAAAATTATTGAAATCAATTGAAAATTTCTTGGAATCTTTTCAAATATCCTAAAACATTATAGACCCTATATAGTCGTTCCAAATCTTCCGAAGTTCTAGGGAATTCTTTTAAACCCGATGAAAATTCGTTTCAATACCTTACAATCTTTCAAAATCCCTTGAAACTTTTTCAAGCACTTGAAAACTTCTTGGATGTATTAAAGATGCTCTAAACTGCTTCAAAATCCCTTAGAATTATTGGAATCTTCTAAAATACCCGAAAATATTTCAAATGCTTCAAAATTTTTTTAAATCTCTTAAAACTTTTTAAAGCTCTTGAAAATAGCTTGAAAATTTTTGTAATACTCTACAATCTTTAAAATCTTTTAACCTTTATCTTTAAAATCTTCAAATTATCGAAATCTATTAAAAATTCCATGGAATCATTTAAAATATCCTAAAATATTTCAAATCCTTCAAAATCTTGTGACATCCCTTGAAACTTTTTAAGTCCCTTAAAAATCCCTTGAAATATTTAAAAATCCTTGGAAATCCCTTCAAATTAGTTAAATATGTAAAAAATTGTAGGAATATTATAAATTACTCTCAAATATTTCAAAAGAATTCAAGAAAATTCTCAAATAGATATAAGGCTGAATTCATGGGTAAATTTATTGAAAGAAAAGTGACTTAAGTGATCTTATAATTTCAAAAAGTGACTTTATCTGAAAAAAGTGACTAAGAAGTTATTTGAGAAAAAAAGTTACTAAAGTTACTGTGCGGCAGCCCTAAACATTCTTGACAGTTACTTAAAGTGCTTCTGCCAGAAATTCCCTAACTTTTGCATTTTTTTCAAAATCCCTGAATTTCCCTGTCAAAAAAAATTGGCTGACTTTCTCCTGATTTCCAGGTTTTTGTTGACCTGCGGCCACCCCGGTATTTCATATGATTGTAATATGTAATTTTTCTTCGTATATGTTTTTCTGTGGAGTAATGAAATTTCAGAGTTTCGAAAACTATATATTGGTAGAAATTAGTCCTTATTTCTCGTTCAGAATCCTGTTTGTAATTAATGCATTTCTACTCATTTTCCTCTCGAATAAGCATTTCGTTTCACAAAAGACGATGGTGCAAGATTCATTGATAACTTTAGCGTGCCAGTCTCTGGCTATTATCTCTTTGTAGGGTACTGTTTGAAACTTGAGTGTGCTCCAAGCAATTTCGTACATCATTTTAATTACAGTTATTTCATTTAATTGACCATTACCTCTATCAAAAGACCTAGTCTTTGACAAATTAAACGCTCGGGAATTATTTATTTCTAACAAATTTTATAGGTGAGTTTTTGGATGATTGTTATGCTAACATAAAGAAACATTGGTGGCAAAACTTTGTCAATATAAAAAAGAAAATATAATATTATAAAAATGTTACAATATATGCTTCAATTTAAAGTACTGTAAAATATAATTAATAATCACAAATTAAAATAAATATTAAAATAGGTAAATCGGTTTCTCACCATTTTAATTTCAATTTTATTTTTTATTTTAATTTTAATCGACTTTCAATAATTTTCAACTTTCATTCAAATATAAGATTTTATCACTACATGAATTAGAAACAAAGAAAAAAATTAATAAGTTTATGTAGGATTTTATATCTCACATTATTTCTTCCATTTTCGACACTGGTACATTTTGAAGATGTTTGCAATGGAAAAATCACCAGCTTATTTAGTTTGGAATATTTATAGTTTAAAATAACATCATTTTGAAAATTTGTTTGGAATGGGTCTATTTTAAAAATCCTTCAGTTATTAATGTGTATGATTGAAAATAACTACGTTTTGAAAGTTTTATTTTATATAGTTTAATTTTGAAGATTTACAATTGAAAAGTCTCCAATTTCAAAAATATATAAATAAAAAATATTAAATTTGGATGATTTTGAAGACTAAAAGTGAAGTTTTTGATTTTAAATCTTCCAAGTTGAAGATATTCGGAATGTAAATCATGAAAATTACAGAATTTTTAATCGTAAAACTGGCATCATTTTTAATTGTAAATACTAAAAATTAGAAACTCTTCAAGCTTAAAGATCTAATTCAAAATCCTACAATTTTAAAGAGTTACAATTGTAAACTCTTGAATTTTAGAGATGTATAAATGAAAATTCTTAAACTTTGAAGATTTTGGAAATCAAAAGTTAAGTTTTTAATTCTCAATCTTTTACAATCAACCAATTTTGAATGTAAATCATCAAAATTGCTGAATTTTTAATTTTCCAAATTAAGACCTTTTCAATTGTTTACAATTTAAAGTTCTATAGGAAATCAAAGTCAAGATTTCTATGCTTAATCCTCCGAAATAAAGAAATTTCAAATGTAAGTCGTCGAAATTACAGCGTTCTAAAGTAAATTTAAAAAATTAGAAACTGCTTAGTTCTAAAGAGTTACAATTGAATGTTCTACAATTTTAAAGAGTGATAATTCATAACTCTTGAATTTTAGGTATGTATAAATAAATTTTTTTTAAATTTTCTTGACTTTGGAAATTGAGAGTCAAGTTTTAAATTCTAAATATTTCAATTTGAAGAAATTTCTAGTATAAATCATCAAAATTACGGAGTTTTTAATTGTAAATTTTCCAAACTGAAAACACGTCAATTATTTAGAATTTAATGTTCTATAATTTCAAAGATTTACAATTGAATACTCTTGAATTTCAGAGATGTGTAATTAAAAATTATTAAATTTTGATGAATATGGAAATCAAATGTCAACTTATCAATTCTAAGTCTTCCAAATTGAAGAAATTTCTAATGTAAATCATCGAAATTACTGTATTTGTAATTTTTAATTTTCCAAATTAAAAGCTCTTCAATTGTTTACAACGTAAAGTAGTTGAAAACACTTCACTTATAAAGACTTATAACCAAAAAATCGTGAATTTTGATGATTTTGGAAATCAAAAGTCAAGATTCCAACTGTAAATTATCGAATTCGCAGCTTTTTAAATTGTAAATTTAAAAAATTAGGAACATTAATTTTAAGGATTTACAATTCAGAGTTCGACAATTTGAAAGAGTTACAATTAAAAACTCTTGAATTATAGAGATGCATAAATAAAAATTTCAAATTTGGATGATTTCGTGAAATAAAAGTCAAGTTTTTAATTCTGAATCTTCCAAATTAAAAAAATTTCGAATGTAAATCATCAAAATTGCTGAAGTCTTAATTTTAAATGTTTCAAATTAAAAGCTCTTAAATTATTTACAATTTAAAGTTCTATCATTTTTAAGTGTTACGATTGGAAATTCTTAAATTTTGAGGATGTACCATTGCAAATTTTTCAATTTTCAAAATTCATATTTTAAAGGTTTGTCATTTTTAATGATTTTTTTTAGCAGTTCAATTTTGAAGAACTACATTTAAAAATAAGGCTGCTAAGTACTATTGACGTATTCACTATGAGTGTATTTATTTGTGCTCATTTTATAAGATTTTGCTTTCTCATAAGTATAAAATAAATTTTCTTCCTCATAGAGGGAGGTTGTCCCTAAAAGAAGAAAAAAATAGATACTTTCAATATTTTTCAAACTTATGTTTCTGTCTTTCCGAAAATTTTATTTAAAAAAAATCAAAGGTGATTTTGAATATCAAAAAAAAAAATTCATCATATATACAGAACACCATTTCTTTTTAAATTCATAAATAGATACTGGTGTGCCATAAAAGGTTTATCAATAGGTCAATCGATGCGTCTCGAGGAGATGAACAAATACAATGAATATAATATTGTCGTATTTTGAATATCAAAAAAGTTTTTCTTATAGAAACAGAATAATCCATTTTTTGAAACTTCATAAATCGGAACTGGTAGGTCATAAAAGTTTCAACAATAGGTCGATCGATGCGTCTCAGAGATGCGAACAGATACGCTAGATATCGTGTTGTTGTATTCTGAATATCAAAAAAGTTTTTCTTATATAAACAAGGTAACATTTTTCATTTCAAATTTCTAAACGCAAGAAAAAGCTACTTCAAAATGGTCGATCTAGCTCAAAGTCCTATCAGACCTGTACATCAATCTTAGTTACACTTCATCCAAATTTCATGATCGTAGCTCTTTTACTTTTCGAGATACGGTGAACAGAAAAAACTTACACACGAACATTTAGAAAAAAAATTTGTTTTCGAGCTCCTGGGTTCGAATTATATCAAAATATGTCGAAAAAGTATATTTGAAAATTTAGGTCATTTCAAACCTTCCTCTATGAGGAAGCAATTATATATTTTAACGATTTGCAATTTTAATTCCTTCAATTTCGAATATTTGCCATTATGAAGATTTAAAATTAATATTGATTTAATTTTATGGAAATTGTTCAAGTGCGAACTGAAAAATGACAGAGTTTATTTATTTTTTGGAAATTCTTATAATTTGTTACATTTGTAACATATGTTTCCGTATATAAAAAAGGAACTTTACAGGAATTCCAAGATACTTGAAAAATGTGATAAAAAAAATGTGATACTTGAAATGTAACAATTTACTAAAGTCAGATAAATATTATTGTTATATCGATCCAGCATGATCAGAATTTTATATTCTCATTAGGATTAAAGAATTTCTATTAAATTGCAATAAGTTCAAGTGCAAAATTTTTGTTTATAAGATGGCAAACTGACGCATACTAATAAACTCTCGATCAAACTGGGAGGTAGAAAAAAATCAAGAGACAACAGCACGCGATAACTGAGTGGTAACATAAGAGCTTCAAAGTGAACAAAATGAATGGATACATTTTTATGGGTAATAATTTATATGGGTGAATATTAAAAACTCAATACAATTCGCTTAGAAAATTTTTTGTTTAAAACTATTTCATATTAAAGTAAATAATTTTTTTCCATTTGCATTTTGATCCTGGTAAAAGCTATGAAAATGTGAGTATAATTTTAAATTGTTAATTTTGTAACCAAAGAAATGAATTTTCAACATAATACGTGAATATGTAACTAAAAAAGATAAATTTTCAACTCAAAATGGAGTAATAATATTTAATTTTTAAAATTAATGTTTAGACATGAAAACGACTTTTTAACAAAATTGTTGAATTTTCAACCGAAGAAATGAATTCTCAAACAAAAAGATTAATTTTTCACCAAGAAGATCAATATTCTACTACAAAAGACAAATTTTCAACAAAATGCATACATTTTCAACCAAATAGTCGAATTTTTTTCGGGCATGAAAAATCAGGACATAGGAAAACAAATCAGAAAATCAGGACAACGATAAAAGATCAGGACATTTCCTGATAAATCAGGACGTGTGGTCAACCTACTTGATTATCGCTTGCTTAGGAATGTATGGTTTTTTGAAACGACTGGCGATTATCAGAAGAGCAATTCTCTGCACACCTCGTGTCGTTTCGCGAGATTAAACGAAAACGGCAGAGCTAATTTTATCATGGCATTCGCTTACGCCTCTCATCGTGCACTTCGGGCTGTAAGTTGTTCTGTTCTTGAACCTGACCTCAAGGTACTTAACACTACCAGACATGAACTTAGAGTGAATTGTAAATTAACTGGACAAATTTCACTTTCAGTCCAGTTTTATTAATGTTATAAGGAAGTCCTTATTACAGTTCTCAAATTTTATTACAGATTCTATCGGGACGACTGAAAAATGCTGAAAAATAAAATTCCTGAATTGAACAATTCCCAAATAATAAAATTCCCTAATTGGAAAATTCCCGAATAATAAAAGTCCCGAGCATTTTATAATATTACCGAATTTGAAAATTCCCGAATAATGAATTCCCGACAGAATATTGCCGAATTATAAAATATTCGAACTAGAGAATTCCCAGATTATAAAATTCCCGAATTTAAACAATTTTTTAAAAATAAATATTATATATTTATTAAAAATACAATAATCAAATAATTGTATAACAAGCTTTTTTAGGTTTAAAGTTTCTAAAATGATGGTTTGAATTTAAAATAATAATTGAAAAAAATTGTCATCTAGAAATATATTTTTTCAATTCGTGTTATTTTAAATTTAAAAATAATGTTAGAATCTTTAAACATTAAGAATAATTTTTTTATAAAAATATTTGATTATTGTATTTTTAATAAATAAATCATATTTATCCAAGAAATTTTTTAATTTGTTCAATTCGGAAATTTCATTATTCGGGAATTTTCCAATTTGATAATATTATAAACTGTTTGGAAATTTTACTATTCAGGAATTTTGTTATTCAGGAATTTTATTATTCGGTAGTTTTTCAATTTGGGAATTTCACAGTGTTGAGAATTTTATTTTTCAGGATTTTCCAGTTTCCCATTCTATCTAAAAAAATTGTATAAGGTAATATCTCGAAAATCTCTCAATCATTTAATATATAGGGGAGACCGGGGCTAGTTGGGACAACTACGACTCCAGAATTTTGCGCGTCTTTCAAGTAACTTTTTCAGAATCGTTCTATACTTCCTGATCAAGTGCATGTCCTTGGCTATTGATGTGAATTTTTTGGGCGCATAATATTCATTATATAAATTTTGGCGAGTGTATAATTGCGATCATGTCCTGTGTCCCAACCTGCCCCGTATACGGTGCAGGTTGGGACAATGCTCGGGGCAGGTTGGGACAAATAAAACAATGTCAATTTAGAAAATCTGTATTTGTTTTTAAAAAGCAAGAAAGTTGGAACAATCACTTTTAAAGACATTTGACTTCTTTTTTTAATTTTCCAGTTGTGTTCAAGTACGAAAAAAGCTTATCGAGTCACTTTATATCATTTTCAGATTTCACGTTACTAGATTTTCGGTGTAGACAGGAAAAATTTCAATTTTAAGCAAAAGTTTAAGCAATAAAAAAACCCACAAGCTATGTCTAACACTACTCTAAAAACGTTAAATCGCTTAATCGTCCCAACTTGCCCCGAGATAATCTGTCCCAACCTACCCCGACTGCATTTTTGGTAAACAACATTTTCAAAAAATTCCAAAATTTAAGGTTGGAAAAAATTCTCCAACAAATTCTTACAGCTGTTGATATGCTCTATTCATGTTCATATTCATTTTAAAAATAAAAAAAAATATTCGTGGACGATTTAATGAAAAAACCAACAAAATAAAAAGTTACTCACCATCCTTGAAAATACATATTCGGCGATATTTTCTGTGAAATGCAATATTTTGACATGAAAAAACACTGTTATATTCCGTATCGTGAGCTTCGACCACTGTACACCATATGGCTCGATATGTTCAATATTATTAGTATTAAAACTCGCTTTGTCCCAACTAGTCCCGTGTCCCAACTAGCCCCGGTCTCCCCTACCTTATGCGAATTGAAAAATATGTATTATCGTTTTTCATCAGAAAATGACATTTTAATTTAAAAATCTTTAGATTTCATAGAAAATTTATAATTTTTAAACAATTTTAAGTTACGCTGGCACTGTTCATCATGTATTTTTAAACAAAAATTAATATAATTTTAAAAAGATATAGAATCTTTTATCAATTTTGAATTTTTTAGTGCTTATCGTCGGAAAAACTTGAATTTTCCACAGTTGAAAATTCATCTAGTTGAAAATTCATCTGTTAAAAATTGCAGAATATTGACAATTGATGAAAATTAAATTTGTAACGGATAAAAATGGAAAAAAATTGTAAATTTAATTTTTGACTTTTGCAAAAATAACTTTTAATATTCTTCATTTTTTAACAGTTCAAAACCAACTTTTGAACATTAAACTCCAATATAATATTATAGTTTTTGCATAATCTTATAAGAGAATTTAATAAATAAACACATCAATCTATAACAGAAAATGTGACAAAAAAAGATTTTTCGAAAATAGATGATATAATAATTATAAAATAATTTCGGTATGTTAGCTTTTTTCGTCTAAGATTTCTATTTTTAATAAAAATTATTAGATTTCAAAGAATATTTGCAATATTAACACAAAAATAGGGTATGTCAGCGTTTTTCACCGAAAGGTGGTTATTTTAAACAAAAATTATTTGATTTCAACTTCAAAAATTAAACTTACATTTTTGAATAACTTTAGGTTATGTTAGTGTTTTACGTGGAAAATTGGTATTTTTAAAGAAAAATGCAATAGTTGGATTTTACATTTATTGCACAAAAATATTATTATTATATTATATAATAATTTTTAAGTTAAGGAGGTACGGTCGCGCATACTATCTGCAAAAAGTTAGTCCTAAATCTATGTCGGAAAATAATACTGTTTGAGTGATATAAGTTTTATTAACCCTTAAATGGATACTGCGTACCTTATTTACGTCGAAGAAAGACAAAAATTAGTTAATTATGCCGGTATAATGTCTTATTAATTATTTTCCTGTCAGACCCAAGGGAAAATTTTTGGCTATGATTGTACACTACACATAGAGAAGTTGTGTATACAGACGAGTACACACTAAATCCTCAAGTTCTCAGAGTAGACGCGGCAACGTCGCATTTTTCATGGTGTCTGCTTTGACAGTTGTGCTCTTTGACTTC